>PVIC010038068.1:0-17780 GCA_004025085.1 Thryonomys swinderianus | reverse complement strand
AAACATAATCACAAACTAACAAATCCTGACAATGGTGAGAAGTAAATGGCAGCCAGGGGGAGACCACGTGAAGGAAGACACCCCGAAAAGCAGCCTGGACAGAGTTTCATTCACCGTATGAAGAGATTCATAGCTCCAAGTTCATGTTCCTCAGGGAGCAAGTGATCATCTTTGTACAAGAGTCCCTCACTAAGAAGGAACCCCGAATGCAGAATGGCTTCCCCCAGTGTGCAAGACGAAGGAGGGAGAAGCTACTGCAGACACACTTCCCACATGTTGTCTCATTTCACTTTAAATCAGCCCGTGGAGGGCCTTCTTTGTCTGGCTCCTGCTTACCTCCCCGCCTCTACCCAGCACGCTCTTATCTAACCCTACATCACTACATTCAGGCTCCTAACCCCACCAGGTGTCTACTTCCTCCAACCCTTTATCAGTGGTGTTCCTGGGTTTGACTGCAGAAGTCTCCGCCTTAAAACTTACCCTGGGGCCAGAGGGTTAGCTCAGCGGTTCCGGCGCCTGCCTCGCAAGCGCAAGGCCCTGAGTTCAATCCCCAGAAACCACATAGAATGCTGGGCGTGGAGACACGCCCACCAACAATCAACACAGCATACCACAGTGCCGGACTGGTGGCTCACGCCTGTCATCCCAGCACTCGGGAGGCAGAGACAGGAGGATTGCTGAGTTCGTGGCGGCTTGCCTGGGCACCATAGTGAGCTCAGGGCCAGCCTGAACTACAAAGCAAGACCCTGTCTCAAAAAGCAAAAAAAAAAAAACTTACCCTGGCTCCTTCATACTCTCAAACTGTGATACCCAGGCTAAGGACGCAGCTCAGTGATAGAATGCTTGTCTCGCACGCATGAGGCCCTGGGTTCAGTGCCCAGTACTGACCAAAAGAAAAAAAAGCCACTGATCTACCTGATCTTCAAGATCCCATGGGGCACTATTATCCCCATGCTGGCATCAACCATACTCTCAAAGTAAGCACGTGGTAACTCATCTGTTTTCTCCACCAGGCTGAGGAATCTATAACAATCAGGACCATGAGCATTCCTAGAACCCTATTCATATCCAGCACATGATGAGTACTCAACAATACTTGTATGAAGGTCATGACAGCAACTGTTTTTCTACATTTTTGGACATGAGAAAGCTACAGCTATAGAACTTTAGGAAATGTATCCAGAGGCACAGAGCTTGAAAGCACGGCACCTAGATAAGAATCTAGCTCCTTCTAACTTAGTGGTCTACACTACAAATAAATCCCTCAGTGTAAGAATTTGAATTAACAGAGGACTATTTGAGACATCCAACAGACTCAATATTTTTCCTTTTATTCTACCATAATGTTTCTATGAACCTCTCCTCTGAAAATCCTAACAGCTAGATTTGAAAATATGACCCAAGAATGGAAGCTATTTTTATGAGGCTGGAACTAGAGAAACTGAAGAAAAGAACAGTCTCTTTTTTCAATAGATTTTTCCTCTTTCCATTTTATATATTTTAGAGTTTTTATGTCAAATGACAAGGACTGAAAACTTTGCTGGAAACCTTCCCCTTTTTTGCTGATATTGAACAACAGCTAACTCAATGAGCTGGATGAGCTGTCCACTTATTTTGTGCCTGGAGCTCTTTAGAGCCCTTAGGGTACCCATAAAAGCCACAGTCACATTTCTACATAAGGATACTTTCATAATAGCCAGGAGAGCCTCTCAGGCTTTCCTAGTCCCTGCCAGAGAGCCCCCCATGCTTCAACAGAAGGCACCTCAGGCACTGTGGACCTTTTCCATTGTGTTAGTTGTCTGTTGCTGTCTAAGAAATTACTGCAAAGGCTTAAAACAACCCACTTTTCTTATCTGTGGACAGGGATTCAAAAGTGGCTTTGCAAGATGGTTCTGAATCAGGGTGATTTCTGAGGCTGTAGTCAGGATGTTGATTGGGACTTTAGTCCCAGTGTTGATCCTCCACACTGCAAAAGGAAAAAGGAAAAAGCAAACTCAACTGTAAATGGAATACCCACTTCCTAGGCTGTAATCAAGGGGCCTTATTGCCTGGCTGGCTTTCCCTTGCTTTCTCCTTAGGTGTCTTCAACGGTTTGCATGAGCATCATCACAACATGGCAGCTGGTTTCCTTAAAGTAGACTCTGAGAGAGACCAAACAGGAAGCCACAATCCTGACCTACTCTCAGTCTACCAAATGCTGTTAGTGAAAAACCAGGGTATATAATCTACATTCAAGGAGGAGATTATTCCTATTTTTTAAAGAGAGAAACAGCAAAGAATTCATGGATATGTTCTAAAAGACAAGAACTGACTCACAAACATTAACCCTTCCTTATGCCAATAGTTTCCTCAAACTATTGAAGTCCTGAGAGGTTTTCAAACATCAGGAATTAGTTGACTTCAACATCTGTTTGAGAATAGCATGAGTCCTTCCTAAGTCTACAGTCATTCACTATAAGGTGAAATATTAAATGCAATCTGTACTTGTTCCCACTGTCTAAAGTACTGTACATGGATGACCCCACAGTATCTCAAAAGTCAAGCAGAAAGAGAGAAGTACAAGTTAAACACCAGTGTTCCAGGTGCTGGGGGTGTAGCTCAGGAGCTGAGCTCCTTGGTTCAGTCCTCAGCACTGAAGAATAAAACAAGAAGACGTCTCTTAACGAGATGAGTCACCATATAGAATAAAGAAGAGGGCCGGAGGGTTAGCTCAGTGGTTCCGGCGCCGGCCTCGCAAGCGCAAGGTCCTGAGTTCGATCCCCGGTAACCACATATAATGCTGGGCGTGGAGACACGCCCACCAACAATCAACACCACATACCACAATGCCGGACATGGTGGCTCACGCCTGTAATCCCAGCACTCGGGAGGCAGGGACAGGAGGATTGCTGAGTTCACGGCGGCTTGCCTGGGCACCATAGTGAGCTCAGGGCCAGCCTGAACTACAAAGTGAGACCCTGTCTCAAAAAAAGCAAAAAAAATAAATAAATAAAAAATAAAGAATAAAGAAGAAACATAAATAGGTACTGAAGTACAGTATAGCTGTTATGATAGAATTATGTTTGTGGGACTAGATGGATACATTAAAGAGATAACATGTTATATTGGAGAGTGAGAAAGGGAGAGAAATATTTACCAAATAAGATAACACAGAGGTAAGTTTCAAATCTTGAATAAATTTAGCCAAATTTAAAAAAAGGTAAGAAAACAGTTTAAAATTTCCTAGACCCATATAAAAGCTTAAAGATGAGAATGACAATGGAATGCTGTGGAACTTACACACTGTCTTGTAACACCGGTGCACAAAAGGATGGATTCAGGGTAAGAAATGAGGCTAATGAGTTTGGATTTCCTCTAAAGGTAGCAGTGAACCATCCACATACAGTACTTTAAGCAGTGGGAACCAAAACAATACTTGCATTTAATAAGCAATCTCCTCAGCAATGTGGAAATTACATTTGGAGTAAATGTGAAGTAGAGAATGGGAGACCCATCTGGAGGCTCTCAAAGTAACCCAAATAAGAAATGAGGAGGTAGGCTGTCAACCGGGAGTGTGGCTCAGTGACAGAACCCTTGCCCAGCAGGTGCAGGGTCTGGACCTGACCCGTAACCCAAACAAAAAAGCGTGGACACCCAGGAGTGACAGTGACAGTAGAGGAGAGAGGTGATTTGAAAGATTATAAGATGGTAAAACAAGGATGATCAATAATTATTACAATAAAAGATACAGTGCCAAGAAGGGTGGGATACGTGTGTTCTAAGTGAAGAGAATATTTTCAGGGAAATTAATGGCAATATGTCTTTAGTTTTAATGTTTTACTTTTTTATATTTATTATTATCATAATAAATTTTTTGTCTTTCCCATTAGGCAAAGTCTCACAAACATTCAGTCCTTCCTTGACATAGGGAAGACCTCTCCTCCTTGCCTAGAATAGGAAGCAAGCAACAACTTTTGGACGCTACTGACCCATTCTCCCCAATTTTAGTTCTTATTTCTACTTTCAGTCTCTCACACCAGAGAAACAATGCAGCACTCAAACATGCATGTCCGATCTATTTCACTGGAGTGTGCTCTCAAAGTCCCTCTGTTTAGCTATAAGTGTCTGAAGCTTATCTTTCATGGCAAAGTAGTACTCCATTGTACAGAAAAATCACACTTTCTTCATCTACTCACCAGTTGATGGTCATTTAGGCTGTTTGCAAGATTTAGCTATTATAAACTGTGCCACTGTAAATATAGGTGTGCATATATTGCTTTGATATGATGCTTTTAATTCTTTTGGGAAGATACCAAGAAAAGGACTAGCTAGGTCAAATGCAATCTCTAGATTTTGGGTTTGTTTGTTTTTTTTAGAAATCTCCACACTGATTTCCACAGTGGATGTACCAGTCTGCACACTCACCAACATTGGATACACTGAATCCTCTTCTACTTTGCTCACCAGTCCCAGCACTGTGCAACTTCTGGCTCTCCTCCAAAGTCTGAATGACCACGAAAGGGGAATATTTTTAATCAATTCAAAACAGCTCCACAGCCACCACTATACAACTAAAGATACTCACAAAGGAGGATTTCCAGAACTGCTTCAGAAAAAGGTGAGAATGATGGGACAAGTGTATTTGAAGACAGGGAACTATTTTGAGGGGAATTAATAAAGATGGATCTTACCATAAATGTTTTTAATTTAAACATTTGCCATTTTATCTAATTTTGGTGACTTATTAAATAAGACTTGAAGGGCTGAGTCAATCCAGGAAGGAGCCAGGAGAGCTGGGGAGTTCAGAGCTCAGGATGGAACAATTAAAGGAAAGGCAGCCCCTTTCCATACTGTGAAAGGGGACAACAAGAGTAAGAAAGGAGGGGCAAAAGTTCAGTTCCGGGCCAGAGATTTAGCTCAGTGGTTCCTTCGCCTGCCTCGCAAGAGCAAGGTCCTGAGTTCAATCCCCAGGAACCACATACAATGCTGGGCGTAGTGACTCACACCCACCAGCCATCAATACCACATACCACAATGCCGGGCGTGGTGGCTCACTCCTGTCATCCCAGCACTGGGGAGGCAGAGGCAGGAGGATTGCTGAGTTTGAGGCTTGTCTGGGCTACAGAGTGAGCTCAGGGCTAGCCTGAACTACAAAGTGAGACCCTGTCTTAAAAAAAAAAAAAACAAAACAGTTCAGTTTGGTTTGGAGTATATTGAGTTTGAGGGCTTGTAGGATAAATGCCAGTGCAAAAACTTTTCATTTAACTTGGGCTCACTGGGCAGAGATTCATCTGAGTTAATAGAAAACTAACTATATGAAAATTTATGACTGTGTTTTATTTTGCTTTGTTTTATTTATATTTTTATTATCTTATATTTTTATTTTGCTTCATTTTGTTTTGCTTTGGCTTTTATTATTGCTTATTTGAACTACTTTATTGAATCTTCTTTTATAGATGTAGAAGAATTTTATAATTGCTTGGATTTAAATGGTAATTTCCAAAATGTTTAAGGTACTAGAAAACAACTTTTCTCCCCTGCAGTGTTTTTAAAATGTGTCTTTGCCACTGGTTACATAATGATGCTTTCACACATGAAATAAAAATGCAGCCATTTCAAACAGCTTATAATTTAGAATTTTAATTTAGAACTATTCATGAAATATTCCTAAGTGGAAAAAAGAAGATTGCAAAATAGTATGGGCAGTATGGTTCTACTTTTCACAAAAATACATGACTATTTATGAACATGGAAAAAATGGAAAAGAAAACTGCAAAATATCATTATGCTAGTGTTAGGATTTGGAGTATTCAGTTTTGTATTGTGCTTTCACATACTTGCTAAATTCTTAATAATAAATATTTAATATACTAGAGTTTAAAAATTAATATTGCTTCCAAATGGCTTGTCTTATGAATGTATTTCATACCTCTAGTGTCAAATCATGAAGCTGAAAATAAATTCACCAAATCAGCAGAAGTTATCCTTGGATCATGGGAATAAAAGTAATATATTTTCTGCAAAGCCTTGTACATTTTTCTTAGAAATGTTTATAATTAGAAACAGGTTTCCAGAAGAAAACAGATTCATTTCCTTCCCTTTTCCAACAGGTTCACTTTCAAGGAAGGGCCTAGTGTTGGCCATTAGTGCCTCATTGTGAATGTGCTGCCTCTTCTCCACAGGGATTTGCTTTCCTGTAATGCTCTCCAGTTAGGAGGAAATTTGAGTCCTAGACAGTTCAGAAGTCGTATGGTTTAGCCCACTTCCTGCCACACCAGATTTTCATAAATAACAGTTTTATCACTGAAGAAGACCCCGTACTCATGATCCACTTCTCTCTGGCCAGAGACACAGCTCTGTCTCTGCAGTTCCCTCCCTTTTGATACTGAGACCTCCTCCTATTTTGGCTCTTTAGGAGTCAGTGTGAGATTCCTTGCTGGAAAAAACACACTCACTGCATAGAGACACTCATAAGAAAACCCAGAGCAGCCTCCAGTGGCTGCAGAATGAATCCTCCCGATTCTTTTCTTTATTCCAGTGCTAGGCCCCTTTTTTTCCCCCTCTTTTTTCCCACTATTCGTTTACCTCTGTGACAAGTTCCAGATGTTTCAAAGGTGACTCAATTTCAAAAATTCTGCCCCTTTATCTCCTTTTCTACACCTTCGCTTTTCTCAGGTCATGCATTCTGATTCCTGGTGCAGAAAATGTGGTCACCATGGATGACCTCCTCAAATTATCTCTTATAACTTCTCTGGGCTCTTTTGTGCCAACTTAAATAAGGAGAGACTGAAGACATAATCTAGGGCTATGGGCATAGCTCCGTGTCAGGGCACCTGCTTAGCATTTGTAAAACCTTAGGCTTTATGTCCAGCAGCAAGACAAAGAAAATCATTATACATCCTGCACAATGAACTCTGCACACTACACACATGAACACACCCACACACAGCATGTTAAAATATTATAGGCAGCTAGACAGAGCAGGGCACACAAAGAAGTGAGCAATACAATTGTGGAAGGAGACACATTCACTGAAGGTCAGGCTTCAAGACAAAGAGAAAAAACTATGCTCTCATACTTCCCCTAGGGATGAACATTATGATCAATATTCCAAAAGACTTTAACCTAGTTCTTCCAGGAAAGGCCCCTGGTCCATCCCTTCCTGGAAATCTTTGTTCATTCCATGTACACTTGTTATGTGATGTGCTTTCCCATTTTAATCCCCATTCAATCAATATTACTAAGCAACTGTTCATAGCAGCTCAGTTTGTGGTAGCCCAATCTTGGAAACAACCCAAACGCCTATCAGCTAGAGCCTGGATAAGGAGGATGTGGTTTTTTAATAAAATGGAGTATTTCTCTGCCATAAAGAATGATAAGTTTCATTCATTTATGTGCAAATGAATACACCTGGAGGACACACTAGTAAGTGAAATAAATAGATCACAGATATGCAAATACTGGATCTTTTCTTTGGTATGCGAACCTGTGGATGTAAATGAGTTCTAGAATGTACGATAGTTTTTGTAAAATAGGAAATTTCCAAAAGGAATTTGGTGTGGGAACGTAATGAGGGGAAAGAATAAATATGATTCGGAAAGAAAATGAAAGAGCATGTATATAAGGGGTGGAGGGTTGTGGGTGGGTAGGAAAGCGGGTAAAAATGAGAATTAACTTGTGTCATACATATACTGGTATAAATTCCCCAATGTTGTGTGTGATTGTGAGCTGTATATAAAATGTACCAATAAAGAATATTACTAAGCAACTGTACTTGTAAACTTTTTAGTTGACTATAGTTTTGTCCCACCTTCTATCTGCCTCACCTCATCGTGTTGCTCTATAAAACTCCCTTGAGAAGCAGGGTTCAGAGGCAACCTACTTTCCAGGCCCCCTTCTGTCTCTCTTAGGCAGAAGCTATCTTTCTCTCAATGAATTCTTCCTATTCTTTTTTTTTTTTTTTTTTTTTTTTGAGACAGGGTCTCGCTTTGTAGTTCAAGCTGGCTCTGAGCTCACTGTGTAGCCCAGGCAAGCCTGGAACTGAGCAATCCTCCTGTCTCTGCCTCCCGAGTGCTGGGATTACAGGCCAGGCGTGAGCCACCACGCCCGGCAAATTCTTCCTATTCTTAACCTCCATTGTTCCTAGAATTCATTCTTCAATTTTAGAGAATTCAAACTCAGTGTGTCAGGCATCTGGCAGGTTAGGATTTATATTATTTCTCTTATATTATTTGGAGGTCCATATAGCACACACCCTACATTACTGCGATACAGGCCTTATGTATATTTGGTCATTTATTCCTCACAAGCAATTGAGTCACAGTGTAAATGAGCAAATTAAGATTTAGAGACTTACATGCAAAGCACCAGGAGTCACACTCTGTTGTCTGCCTCCAAAGCTCATGCTCTTAACAAATAAGCCTTTCTTGCTTCATGAAATGGTTTTTACAGGAGCCGGGGAAGGCTTTCTGATCCCCTCTTGATTCCAAAATAACCTTTGGACTTGCAGAGTCCTGAGGAGTAAAGAGGACCTGGTAAACTATTAATTGCCCTTCTATAGGGTAGGAAATAAGGCTCAATGGGCTAAAGTGATTCGCTCCAAGCATGACCTGGGGCCAATACCCAAACACTGTTCTTTCTTGGCTTCCTTTTCCTACACTCCAAAATTCTTCTTACTAGAAAAAAGAATGATTTTCCTTCCTTCCACATTAACAAGAAATCCTACCTGCCAGCTGCACTTTAGGACATGACTCATTGTGTTTGGCATGTTTTCTGGACGTCTCAGGGCTGGCTTCCCCACCGCTCATCTCCACTTCTTCCTACCCCATCTTGCCTCCTCCTCTCCTCTGCCTCAATTCATTAGAAGCATTTGGGGCAATCTACGTGACTCCCCAAATGTGAGCCCGATTCCCAGCAGTTCCAGCACTCGGGAGGCAGAGCCGGAGGATTGCTGGGTTCGAGGCTTGCCTGGACCATAGTGAGCTCAGGGCCAGCCTGAACTACAAAGCGAGACCCTGTCTCAAAAAGATAAACAAAAGGTGTGGGTGGGTAGGGATATGGGTAAAAATGAGAATTAACTTGTGTCATATACTGGTACAAATTCTCCAATGTTATACGTGATTTTGAGATTGTATATAAATTGTACCAATAAAGAATTCAATTTAAAAAAGATAAATAAAATAAAATAAGAGTAGAAGGATAAATCATGTTGAAATTATATTCAGAAAAAAAAGATGGCCGTGCTCTGATAAGAATACTGAAGTACAATATATTGACAATAATACAGGAGTGATACCTACGTTTAAAACATATGCTTGACATCTATTCCATTTATTTATTTTTAACTTTTTTGTTGCAATAATTTCAAGTTTACAGAAAAGTATTGCAAGAATATTTCAAGAAATTTCTATACACCCTTCAACAGTTTCTGTTAACTCTATCCCTGAGTGTGTGGGATACAATTTCTCAGTATCACTGCTTTAAAAAGAAAAGTGGCCATTATGTCTTTAAATATGGTACATTTCATCACTACTCTCTGAAGGACGCTGATGCCCCAAAAGGCCTGGCGTGTGTTAAATTTCGTACCCCAGGTGATGCTATTGAGAGACGCAGAGTATTTAAGAAGCTGGTCCTTATGGGAGGAATCTTTCCTCTTTCTCTTTTGCTGCCTGGCACCGAGGTACGTTTCTCTACCCACTCGACACCCCCACTATGAAGTAGGCCTTCACCAGAGCCCAAACCAATGACCAATCACAGGTGCAACCTTCAAAACTATGAGCTGAAATAAATCTTTTCTCTTAAAAATTCAGTATCCCAAGTATTTATCATAGTGCTGAAAATCTGACCAACACGTTTCAACATCCAATGAACCCACCATCCAGAACTTGTAACAGACTCTGAAAGAATATTCTTTCACACAGCATTATTTGTGTCAGTAAGAGATTGAAAGTAAATCACGTGTTCATGAGTGCTCTATTGGTAAATATACTATGGTATCACTGTATAATACAATGGGATGTATTTTTATACTGTGCATTGATGCTGTCCAGGATATGTCAACCTTAAAGTAAAAAAAAAATTAAATATAAGCAGTAAATCTCTATTAAAGAAAATGGTCACTGAGATCATTTTTTCTTTTTTTCTCTTTTTTTTTTTTTTTTTTTTTGAGACAGGGTCTCGCTTTCTAGTTCAGGCTGGCCCTGAGCTCACTATGGTACCCAGGCAAGCCGCCGTGAACTCAGCAATCCTCCTGCCTCTGCCTCCCGAGTGCTGGGATGACAGGCGTGAGCCACCACACCAGGCACTGTGGTAGGTGGTATTGATGGCTAGTGGGAGTGAGTCACCATGCCCAGCATTGTATGTGGTTACCGGGATTGAACTCAGGACCTAGCGCTTGCGAGGCAGGTGCCAGAACCATTGAGCTAAATCTCTGGCCCCGGGAAGGCACTTTCTATATCTTGGAGACACTCACCACATAGACCTATATCAGATCACACCCAGATCCTTGTGCATAAAATCCCAGAACTTCAAGGACAAGAAATGCCATGATCTACTTCTGCATAGCTTGGTGGCTGGGAACCTGACCACCTATGTCTGAACAGCTTCCTGCCCACATTGCACAGCTGTAGTTTTCATTATGTTCATTAGGCAAAACTTTCCTCTCCCAAGAGATGCTCCTGCAAGAAAAGTTCTAAACCACTTTATTGTTTCACCCCTGGAATTTATCAGTTGAGCCAGCGACTCTAGAAAGCATCAACCTAAAGTCGATATCCCCAGTCTCTTTGAACTCCTCAGCTCAAAATGCTTCTCGTTATTTTCATGAAACCTAAACAATCATTTGCTCACAGAATCTGAATCAGCGCCCACACTGAAATGTGCACCTTCCCTCTGGTTTATCCTTCCTCCCCGGAGACCCCACAGACCGTGGAGGTGGCCTCACCCTGACCCTGTGCTGTGGCGGTGCCCCCCACCCCAGTAGGAATTCCACCCCCAGAGACTTACATTCATGGTACCAAAGAGGGGAACTTAACCCTACTATGGCACTTAGAAGAGTGTCCTTGGGGAAGTAACCATACTAGAAAACGTCAGAAGGAAACACCATAACTGAACTGAGACGGTTTCATACAGAGACAGGCAAGATACACCAGCTACAAACCTTCCCACCAGTGTAGCCCAGAAGACCCTCACCAGAACCTGTGGCATGATATCTGACCCTTGTACCTCCAAAATAAACCTCTTTTCTTTATAAAGGATCTTGCCTCAGGTGTTTTGCTATAGGAATAAGGAAGGAGCTGCCATGCAGGAAGGCACACATTTCTAATCCTCAGGAGGCTCAGGCGGCAGAATGGCCAGTTTGACCCCAGCCTGGAAAACCTAGCAAGACCCTGTCTCAGAATAAAGGTTTTACATAGGGCATTGGGGGCAGAGTGCAGTGGTAGAGCGCTCGCCCAGTCCAAGGGAAGCCCTGCCATCCATCCGCAGTACTGCAAAACAACGTTAGTTTATAAAAAAGCTGAGTGTTGTTAATGCCCTACCGTTAGGTAGTGACTCTATTTGTCTTTAGAGGTTGTTCTAGTGACTTGAGTGCCACCCGGACTTGGTCAAGACTAAGACCTTCTTCCCACCAAGATCCAGTGCCCAGATTTGGAGGGAGCATGTCCCTGCACCCACCCTTGCACTCCTGCACATAAGCGGCTGGTCCGAATGGGACTCTGTCGTTGCTCAGTCCCTGAGAGCTAAATGTATTTTGCCTCCTGTAAGGAATCATTTTAAGAAGTCCTTTGGCGAGATAATCACATTTGGAAAGAGGGAAGAGCTCTTATTTTTGGAGGAAGTCTGCTCGACTGCTAGCAACACTAGCATCTGCCTGTGTCCTTACTTTGTTATTGGGCACCGTTCGAGGAGAGTTTGTGGGGAACAGAATCAGCACAGATGCCAAACAAAGCTGCTCCTGAGCTAACCCAGACACGATCTGCTCCGGAGCGTCCTGCTCAGGTCAGGCATCTGCAGCCGCACTTGGCCCGAGTCCCTTGGCAAAGCCTTCAGAGACTGTCCCCGGGGGCATCTCCTTTTGTCCACCAGAGTCCAGCTCTTTCCCAGAACCTTCCAGCTCTTCCTGGCACGACTCTGCAGGTTTGTGGCCCGAAGGTGCCTCCCAAACCATAAGCCAAGGCCCACGGTCCCTGGGCTCAGATGGTCTCTCAGTCTGGACCTCACACCCCCTCTGCTGCTCTCACACATTTACACTGTAACACAAATTCCAACACTCATCTTCATAAACGCCATGGTTTCAACAAAGATAATTTAAAGTGACAGTAGCTAGTCTGTGCACTGATAGTTTGCGGCACATTTGAATTTTTAAGAGATATTTTATTTCTTAACTTTTATTTTATTGATACGTAGTACATAATGATTCCATGCCTTGCAAGGATTTACCACGTGTACATAATACATATTAAATTTTGTTGTCCTCTTTCCTCCTTCTTCTTATTCCTCTTTCCATCTCTCCAGCTCCTTGGCTATTATGAAACACCTGTCTCCTTTTCTAATTATCTTTTATTTTGTCTTACATTGTGGGTTTCTGATATAAGAGAAACCATGCAATATTTAAGTTTCTGTACCTGATTCATTTCACTTAACACTATGGTCTCAAGGTGCATGCACTTTCCTGCTACTGACCAAGTTTTTCTTTCTTTATGTCAGAGTAGTACTCCATTGTGTTTAAATGCCACATTTCCTCTTATCCATTCATTCTGTAGGTAATGGACAGAACAGCTGCTTCCAAGATTTACCTATTATCAAAGACACATTAAAATGTTTTAAAAATCCAACATCTAATTATCTATGTCTTTTCACTGGCATAAGAAAATACCAAAAAGGAATTCAGATTCCAAAACCTGTTCTTTATGCCAATGTTTAAAAAAGAAAGTGAAAAACTTAAAATAATCTCTCTTTCTAATGTTCCTAAATCTATCTCCAAACCTAATACCCTTTGTTCCATTATCCCCCATCCTGAGCCTGTGTCGCTCAACTCCCTTCTGTCCCCATCCCTCCAAGGTACAACAGCCGCACCTCAAATCATGCAGAAACTAATTATATAACAAAAAGCGCAGGCAAAGGTGATGCTTATGGGACCAGAAGCAAGCACCATCAGGACCATGGAGAGCAGCCAGCCACTCCTGGGAACTGTGACAGGGCACAACCCAGTGGAGAGCAGAGTAGATCTCACCCCAGATACTAATGGTCTCTCCTTTAGCTCAGGTTGAAATATGACCAGAGGAAGAGCACCAGAAACCCAAGCTGTCCACTCGTACACGGCTTGTTTTTCACAATGACATGACTCCACTACTCCATCGCCTCCATTAATATACCCTTCACTATATCCCAAGAGCCTTGCCCAAGAAGGTAAAATTGCAGACAACTTCATTGTTCATCATAGGAACTTCTCAACCACAGCTCTGAAAAGCATCAGCTTATATGCAGTGTACATGCCAAGACTCTAAACTCCTCATGTCAAAATTCTCACTTTGCTGTTTCCACAAATCCTGAACTACAGTATCATGCTAATTACCCAATTCTAATCAAGTCCACACATTGAAAGACCTGTCTCAAACCAAACTTCATGACCTCAATAAATCAGACCGTGTAGCTCTTTCTCAGAGATGCTATCTGCCCAGTTAGCAGTCTGCCATACTCCAGTTTCTGTTATATGTGGTTATTTTGGTGATGTCTGGAAAACCAGCTTTCTACAGTAAGAAACAGAAAAGGCAGGCTATAATAAAGAAGTGGTATAAACTCAAAAAAATCTCATCAGCAAAAATAAATGCTGAAAGACAATGAATAAATATCAGCCATGTGCTGAAGAAACAAAATAGGGAAACTAAATTTCTAAATTCAGGCAAAATCTCATTTACCAGTCAGGGAAAATTAGCAAGTTTTAGACATTCACACACTTGGACATTTACTGCCAGTAGTCTCTTACAAAAAGAACTACTAAGTAAGGAAAAATGAACCTAGAAGAAATGAATAAAGGAAAGAAGCAACAGTATGCAAAATAATTATTTAAAAGTGCTGATAAATCTAAATAAATATTGAGTGTTTTAAAAAATTAGAATAGCAATCATTTTTTGTGTGTGTTTTCAAAAGACAGCTGGTATTCCTAGTTAAAGATAGTATATTAAAAACAAGCTTTTTCCTGAAACCCAACAAAAATGACAGATTTTTTAAATTTAAAAATAGAAGACTCACCAACTGAAAAGAACAGGAACTATTTTAATAGCTACAAAATGTCAAACACTCATAAAGCAGGAGGTGAGTTAATTGAAAGCTACTAACAATCAGCCTGATTTACTGCACAGAACATGCAAAGTACCAGAAACCTGGAACACCAGGCACCTCTAGAAGTCAGTAAAGATGAACTAAAACCACGGGCTGAACTGGAAATCCATTCAGGATCAGTCCTGGGGTCTCCCAGCAACTACTCCTTCCCCACCAGTGGAGAAAGAGGCTCCTTCCTGACCAAGGGACCCTGGGCACATGTGAACACAGTGATATCATTTCTAGAGGGATGAGAATTAATGAGTTCATGTAATGAGCAATTGATGCAGTAAAAAGGGATGAAAGAGGACACCCAGGAAACAGGACATCCAGAAGCAAAAAAAAAATCCCCAGCAGGCACATGAGAGGAGATTCCAGATCAGTGCACTGCAAGGGTGCAGAGGAAGCTGGTCCAGATGGGAGCCAAGGCCCCAAGCTCCAAAGAGAACTTACTGTGATCATAGTGGGACAATAGCTGTGTTCACAGAGTGGAAAGTTAGGTGACCAGAAAAGAGTACAGGGGCCACATTAGTGAGACATCCATTGAAATGAAGCAACTGAACCACTAAAAAGCAATTATTAACTGAATTGAAGACAGAATGATACATGAGAAAAGTAATCATGACATATAAGATGGTTCAGTTTTGATTGGAAAGAAGATTGGTTTTGTTTTTGGTTTTTTGAACTGGAGTTCCTGCCCAAACTAGTCTTAAACTTCTGGACTCAAACAATCCCCCTGCCTCTTTCTTCCAAGTAGGTGATATTACAGGCACCTGACACCACACTCAGCCTCATGGTTCAATTTTGTTTAGTCATTTATAGTTTGAGTATTCTAAGCCTTGTGTATTTACTTAATAAAATTATTATATTGCTGCATAAGAAAAATAGGTAAAGAGGGAATATCTGCATATATCTTAGCGGTGGGAAGATTAGATTCTAAAATCCTTAATTTTCATAGTGTAAAATTAATAGATAAAGTCTAAAGCTGAAAGAAATATCCACATGAACATATCATGGAGAAACGTGAGGTTATGCAAACACTAAAACAAACACTTGAAATTGTTCAACATGTTTGCTTTCCAGATAGGACTTAGGGGCTAAGGTTACTATTTTTAATAAGTATTGTCAACATACCTGTCTCAAAAATAATAATAAAGAAGATAGGAGGAAAGATATTTTGCAGGAAAATTAACATAAAATCTTTGATGCCTCCATGCTTGGGCATATAAAAAATTGTGTTCTTTTTCTTGTTTAAAAAAATTGAATTAAAATAGAAAGTGAAAGTCCTTGCCTTACTCAGGCTGAAAATATCAATTAAATTTAGACTGTTTAACTTTCAAATAATGGAGTTTAATAAAGAATAAAGAGAATTAGATAAATGCAACTAAAAAAGAAAAAGACAGCATGGTAAATAGAAAAGGCAAAATAAGAAGGCACAACTTACTTTAAATATATCAGCAGTCTCTCACTCTCTCTCTCTCTATCTATCTATCTATGGATGGGGATTCATTAAGATAGATTGATTTTTATAAATGAAAAGAAATGTTAAACAGATTATTTTTAAATGTAGTTAAACAACAATAATAGTCTATATAAATTTTACTTACAATAGAAGAAATAATTATGGGTATATTTCAAAGGCAGATATTTTTAATGCAGGAAAAATATGAATAAAAGTCATACAGTTTAATATCACAGGATAGAATTTAAAGAAAAATATTATGTCTTAGACTTCCTGTTAACTTTTTTCATAACAGAAATGCCTGTTAACTTGGTGTGTCTAATGACATAGTGTGGCCTTCTTCCAAACAAAAATTGACAGAATAAGAAGAGATAATTAACAACCCCCCCACATGCAGAAGAGTATATTCCCCTTCTCAGAATCTGATACCGCAAGCCCAAAATGGATTTCAAAATTATTTAAAAGTCAGATAGATGGGAAACAGATAGAAATTCCCAAGTCAAAGACTATATTTTCCTTACTAGCCTTCTCTAATATATATGGTTGCTTTACTAAAATTGGTCACATATGAGGCCACTAAGGAAGTCTTAGTTTCACAAAAATGATGTTTAAAATTAAATTATACTGATTGTAGAAAATTGGGGAAATGGTGACCAGATTTGGGGATTTCAGTTAGAGAGCACAATAAAAATTAATCTGAAATCTCACATTGTCTAGAGTTTATCTCTTTTAATAGTTGTATTTCCTTTCAGCATTTTCCAAAGTGTGTTCTATATTCTTCTTTTCTCTTTCTTCTGTTTTTATAAAGCAGAAAATTAATGTACATTTACTTGGTATCTTGTTTGACTTGCAAATAATAAACTTGGTTTCTTTCTAGAGGAACACTACTCTTTTACAACATCAAAACTGAGGAAAATTGCAAGGATATGTGGTCCTTAGAAAAAAATTATTACAGTGGTGAGCACTTTTATCCTAGGTAGAAGGGCAAGTGGTCACAGAATGAGTGTGAGGAGAGGCCACAGTGGGGTTGGCGAGTGAGCTGACCAGACTTGTACTCTGTCCAAGGTCCTGTCTGTCACGTATTCCTGCCCATTCCCCCCATGTAGGTCTCAGGAGCTCGAGACAGTTGGACCACGTCCAAAGGGACCCTCACAAAAATCATTAATCCAGACCTAGAGGGAGAGAGGTGCTACGCAGAGGCCGAGGAAGATGCCAGAGAAGACCTGGGCCAAAGAGAAAAATCACTCACCCCCAAAAGGGGCGCCCTCCACTGAGGCCCCTAGTGGGTCCTCCGGTCTGTCGCAGCACAGAGTTGGTGGCCCAGCCTGGGAGGAGATTATGGAGGTGCTCGGCATGGGCACGGCTGGACAGCAGGTTTCTCCTCTGGAAGGCAAGTCCCTTGGCCTGACCCCAGCTCCTGCCAAGTGGCTCCTGGGAGCCACGTCCTTGGTAGACAGAGACCCAAGGCTGATGCCAGAATTGCCAGAATGTCTATCCTTGCTTTCAAGGAACCCAGTTTCTTTAAACCCCTGGCATTCTTTTCTCTTTAAATATACATCAGTGGTCTGGGCACAGGTTTTGACTTAAAATAGTCCTAGGTCTAAATCTAGGCACAAATCCCACTACTTAACACTTTGCCCTTTCACTATAAATCTATGTCCTTGACTATAAAGTTGAATTAATGATATCTGTTTGGGCAATTAAACTAGCCAATGTATGTGAAGACCAACTCATAGTCCAGCGGTTGGAGTTAAGAGTTGTCATTTAGGGCCGGAGATTTAGCTCAGTGGCTCTGACGTCTGCCTCGCAAGCGCAAGGTCCTGAGTTCGATCCCAGTAACCACATACAATGCTGGGCATGGTGACTCACACCCACCAACAATCAACCAGCAATCAGCACCACATATCACAGTGCCGGGCGTGATGGCTCACCCCTGTAATCCTAGCACTCGGGAGGCAGAGACAGAAGGATTGCTGAGTTCAAGGCTTGCCTGGGCTACATAGTGAGCTCAGGGCCAGCCTGA
>PVIC010038067.1:0-17778 GCA_004025085.1 Thryonomys swinderianus | reverse complement strand
TTTTCTAATAGTGTTATTTTGGAAATGAGATCCCCAAAAACTACTTTGCATGTGTTATAGCAATGGGCAAACGAGTCTACATTCTGATATTGTCAAGGACCTTTTGGGCAGAATCATTGAGGCAAAAATGAGATACAGATAAATAAATGAAAGAACCCTGTGGTATTAATGGGGACTAGAAGTAATAGTATGTACTCCCAGCTTTTTTTAAAAGGAGGAAACATTTATTGAGCTCATCTACTCCTGATTTTTAAGGATTCATTTTTTGTTCTCCAAACATCAAAACAAAACTGAAATATACTAGCCTGTCTTTTGTTCAGTCTTGAAGAAATGTACATATAAATAAAGTCATCACCAGAATTGGCTTGGGGATTTAGCTCCAGTGGTACTGCACCAACCTTGGATGCACAAGGACCCAAGTTCGATCCCTGGTACCACAACAACAAAAAAGTTCAAAATCATCACCAAAATAAAAGATATAAATTTTTCTTTTACTTTCAAAAATATATTTGTGGTCTTTGACATCTGACCTTACCTTACCTGCCTTTCAAGGCAGCCACTGCTCTGCTTTCTATCATTTTCCAGATCCCGCAGAGGCAGATTCCTTAGGAGGCATTTCGGGGCGTGGCTTCTTTCACTCAGTGTAATGATGTGAGAGTCATTCATGTTCCATGTCAGGTTCAGCCCTTTTATTAGTTTTATTCCAGGGTAGGAAGTGCTCTTACTAAGTTCCAGGAAGTTTACAGTGTTAGGTTGGTGCGATGTATTTCCCTTTCCATTTTTATGCCCCTTGCAGATATTGGAGAGTCCAGCAGAGGAGGACTGAGGGTCCTTCCAGAAGGAGGAGGCAGCAGGACCACCACAGAGCTCGGTTCTTTCTCTGGTGTCTTTCATGGGACGTGTGTGTGTGTTAATTTCATTTTTCTTTGTTTTACCAGCTGGCTTTGTTTCACGACTTTCAGGCACATGTGCTTGGGCCGCTTTGTTTTTCAAAGCACAGAACCAGCACTTCCCATTTGCCATGGGGCTGCTGAGAGGGACAAACACAGGCGTTTTTAATTTTAAAACAAAACAAACAAACAAAAACCCTTGCTCTTTGGACAGCTCGCTCAGGAAGCTGCCCCTGGCTCTTGGTCTGTGAAGATAAAGAAGGTAAAGTAACTAAAAACACAGCCTCCTCTGTTAAAGAGAGCAAAAGCTGCCTCTTTAACAGAAACAAGTACATTGGAGTGGCCTGAGACCTTCTGAGAGAAATACATGGAAAATTCACTTTATCACCCAGACCTCCACCTCCAACCCTTAGATGTTCATCTGGCATTAATTATTCCATTTGAGGGGCTAAAATTAAGTGCTTTGTTGGTTTCTGTAGATAATTTACATATCATTACTTTACGATTCATGTCCTAATAATATTTTATTAAAATTAATCAATGAAAATGAAATGATATTACTTTCAAGCTTGCAGGACGGAGGTCAGAGCTGCTAATTTTTTCCTCCTTTAAAATTATAATTGTCAATTTAAATACCTTCTGTATGTAAAATACAATCATTTATTTTAAAAAGGAAAGCTTGAAACCAAAATGAGCTGATACTTAGTTTTACTGGGATTGTATCAAACCCACAATCGACACTTCATAATATCAAGGGCATCAGGCAAAAAGAGACAAGGAGGCCAGTCGGGCAGCAAGGAAGGAGGAAGGAAGCGGGATCTGTCACACAGAAGCCCAGGTGGGGGACGTACAGGCCCATGAGTTCACTCTCCAGCACCTCCCAGGGTCCCCCAGCCCCCGCCACCTCGTGGCTCCAGTCCCTCAGTGGGCGCCACCCTCAGACCCGGCAGAAGCCACGGGTGTCGCCCCCCTCTGAGGGTGCAACTGGAAGGCTTGTTGGGAGCTGCTCTGTGCCCTCAGAAGCCCAGCAATGGGGAGCAGTCTGGAGTGACCACACTCGGCCCAGCATGGGAAAGGCCCACCAGGGAAGCCAGGACGCTGCTGGGCTCCTGAGCCCTGGGGCTGCCCACACAAGGAAGAAGGGGCCCCCGGTAAGGGACCATGCTGCATGCACAGGGAGTGGCACCCCGAGCGCCCAGAATACCTCGAGACAGAAGCTGAGATATTCTCCGGCCCAGACAGCACAGCGTCCTGAAGGCAGCCGTGAGCCCTGGCACAGACTTCACAGCTGGGCTATCTCTCTCAGCCCTCTGCCCACCCGCCCATGCCTGTCTCTGCCATTTCTTTCTCCTTTCCTCCTCGTCACTGGGGTCCTTTGGGCCCACAGCAGGGTCAGCCAGGATCTCCGCTAGGGTCCCTCAGGGCCCTCTCTGGCTCCACGCCCAGCTGTCCCAGCACCAGGGTGGAAGCAGCCGTCCCTAACCTTCTGGCAGAGCATGTGGGACAGATGAGTGTGGCACGGAGCTCAGCTCTGCCCCACAAGGGACAGCAGAGGCTGCGGCGGGTCACTGGGAGCTCTCTGGCCATCTCCTCTGCAGGGGGAACTGCTCGGGGGCATTTCCTGATGGCTCTGACTGACCTGGGGCAATTCTTGCTTCATGAGCCTTTAATCAACAGAGGACGCAGAAAATGGGGAAGAAGGAAGAAAGTGCGTATCCGCGGCAAGTTGTAAAGGAATAGTAGAAACAGGAAAGGAACTAAAACACCATGTTAGTGGGACCCTCTGTCCTACAGGTTATGGGCAGGGTAAGCAGCTGTCGAAGGTGGACAGGCCCAGTTTCCAGGCCTGGGAAGGAAAGGGAAGGCAGACCCTGAGCAAGCAGCTTTCTGACAACCAGGCAGGCAGACACACAGATGGACAGATGGACAGGGCTCCTTCCTTCCCAGACACCCCCATAACTGTCTGGGCAAACAGATGGGCCTTTCCTCCAGGCTTTATAAATCCATGTGTCCTTCTTATCAATTATGGAGACAAGAAAAGTGTAATTTTCTCTCCGTGTTTGTACTGTTCAGGATTAATCTGCCTGTAAACGGGTAATCTGTCAGCTTTCAGAGACACTGGAACGGGGAGGGGTGGAGTAGGAAACAGGGAGAGATTTACCAGCGGGCAATGCCATCTGCTTTATTAGGTTGTTTTATAAAGCTGACATTCAATTTGTTCTGGAGGACTTGGTGACGGATTATTCTGTAAATTCTCAAATAATTACGATAACCAGAGAAAGGGAAAAAATGTGGAGTGGGAGGTGGCCCGGGAGGTGGGATATGCCAGCCCCATCCCTGAGTGATGGCTCTGGGGACATCTGTCCTCAGCCACCCCACAGGCAGCCACTGCTGGGGCGCTAGGCTTTTGAGGCAGGGCAGACAGAGGGCTCCTGGTTGCCTTTTAACTTGGGGTCTCATGCAGTGCACCCCATTTTCAAACCTTTAAACTTCCTGCTCTCTCCAACAAGAGGGTGAGTTCAGTGAGTTGTGATTGTTTGTCAAGCTTTTACACCTTCCCATGAATATTCACAGGGCTGCGGTAACTCAGTGGTGTGGTGCTTCCTGCCAAGTGCAAGGCTCTGCTCTTTCTGTTTTTAATATTGTTTTGCAAGCAATAGAAAAACAAACAAAAAAGTGTATTTGCCATGGTTTAGATCTAAAATGTCTTCCAAAAGTCTTGCGCATTTTAGAACAGGCAATAGTATCATGGGAAGTTACACTGTCTGCCCACGGCCCACACTTAGTCAGGTGGCCCTGGGGCAGACCCTGCCCCCAGATCCTCTGCCTCTCCACCATCCCTCGGCCGGCTGCTTCCCCACTCCCTGGCTGCTGTGAGCTCAGCAGCTGTGCTCCTCCAGGTCCTCCAGCGGTGGCGTTCCTGCCTTGGAGTCTGCCATGGACTGAACCTCTGGAAACAGTGAGCTAAGAATAAGCCTCTCTGTGAGCTGGGAGTGTCCGGGGTTTGCCCGTGACAGGAAGGTGACTAATCGATATTATATCCTCTGTTTCTCATCTCATCTGAGCACCACTCCTATTTTTTTTAGCTATGTGAGTTTACCCAAACTCGCACAGAGAAAAGTGCCTCTGCATAGACTGTACAGACCTGCCTCAGTTTTCCTAACTGTAAAATTGGAGCTGTATGAGGTGTCATCTTGCAGCTACAGTGAAAAACCAGTTAGTTTCTATAGTAAAGCATTTCAAGTACTGATTGGCGCATCTTAACTGCTGGATAAATTCCTTGTTGTGTGACATTGTTTATCTGTGTTTCTGTTACAGAGTGGTGAGCCAATACGTACTTAATAGATTCCTGATCACTGAGTCTGAAAAATCATAAGGACAGTGGTAGAACCTTGGGGTAGGCATCTTGGTGAGTCACCGAGTTTCCCCTGGAGCCTCCATTCTCAGGGTGAAAGTGGTTCAGTCCATCCTGGAGCCCCAGGCTCCTCTGAGTCCTCACACAGCCCACACCCACCTTCCCCAACATAGCTTCCCCGAGGGCCAAGGTTGCTGGCCCTGGATCAGTGGAGGGAGCCGGCAGAGCCCTGTTGTGAATTCCAGGAGCCCCACTCTGAGCAGAGCACCAATCAATCATCACCAGCACGTTTACCATTTGTATTTCTAGATGCTGCCTTCCTGACGCCATAATCTTACTTGCGTTTGCCTTGGGGCAGAGATCAATGGGGACAGAAACTCACACCGTGCTGGCCTCGTGGCCACATGCTTGACACTGACCATACTCTGGTCCAACACTGGGTCCCAACTTTTCATGCGGGGAGAGAGGACTGAGGACTGAAAATCTAACTGCATGCCCGTTCTGGTAGTTTCTGAGTCTGTGTTTCCAATGTCAAGGTGTCACCTGGGTTCAGGGAGTGGAATCAGCTACAGTATAGCTGTTTGCTGTCCGTGCTCCATGCTTCAGTCACCTGGAATCCCCCCTTCCATCGCCAGGTACCATCTTGACCAACCCACATTTCCACTGTGGAAATATGGCAGGAATGAGACTTGCCTTTTGGATGATGGAAGTGGTGCCTACTGAAGACACACCATCTGCCTCACACAGTCACATGTCCAGTCCTGCCCTAACTTCTGCTAAAAGAGCCCTCCTTTCTGTGGCATGGATGAGACTGGCACTGCCCTTCTTCAGGGGTATGCACAAGACCCAGCTGGCCACTAAGAATTCCTCACAGCCCTGGTTTAATCCATCTACAAGGACAGACCCTTAATCAATTAATTAAATTCAAGGGGCCCCAGCTCTTAATATCCCATAACTAAGTCTAAGTTTAACCTTCATGTCAGAGAGGACAATCATATTCCAACCACGTTACCCATGCTCCATGAGTTTGGGGGTGCACAGGGGCCTAGCTGTGTAACCCAAGCTGGTATCCAATACCTGAGCTCCAGTGAGCCCCGCACTTCCGCCTCCCAGGTAGCTGAGCCCCCAGGTCTGGCTTCCTTCTCTCCCAGAACCCCACTGGTACAGACAGGTATGTCTGGACAGGTTCTTTTACCTCATCTAATGACTGTACCAATTATCTTCAACTCCAAGGACACAGTGAACCGCGATTTCTGGACCTTCCTTGTCCCCGTCAGTTCTTGGTCCCAGGTTTACAAGTCTCTGTTTTATGGAAAATGAGTGTTTGTGTACATGTGTACAAATGCTACAAGTTACAGGGAGAGGAACAGGGAGGGGCAGGAGAGGGCGAGCGAGAGCCCAGGGACCAGAGTACACAGGACTCCGCATCTGGGAGGCCCCGCTCAGTGTGCTCGTTTATTCTGGCTCCATTTCTACCAAAAGAAACCTGAAGGAACCACTACCATGGCTCCCGAGACCCAGGCGAGAGTGGTGCTTCCTTCTGCAACCTCAGGAGAGGCCCAGGTCGCCCCACTGTGAACCCACACTGCACTGGCCACGGAGCACCATCTCCCCCCAGGAAGACAGCCTGAGCAGCTCAAAGTGGACAAGAAGACCGGCTACAGTCCTTCCAGGAAAGAGGCCAGGATATATGTGCTTCCATTTTTATATTGTATTTATTTCTTGTGGCAAGGTGAGGAAAGGAATGGAAAAGCCTATTATTGTAAAGGGAGAAGAGCTATAGGGTATGTTCATAGGTGTCTGATTACCTACACAGAAAATCCTAAAGAGTCTATAAAAATACTAATTACATGAATTTAACCACCACACAGATACAAGATCAATATGCAGAAATCAATTCTACTTCTACACTCTTGCAACAGACAAAGGAAACTGAAATTTGCTGAGCTGGAAACTAATATAAAAGAACTTATTTTAAATATTTTAAGAAACCATTTAAGCATTGTTATGTAAAATCTTTTAAATTTTTAAATTTAGAATTTTGTAATAGCATCAGAATATAAAATACTTAGGAATAAATTTATCAAAAGACATGTAAGACTTCTTTCTAGTAGAACATTGTAAAATAATACCGAGAGATTTTTAAGGAAGAACCTAAAAGAGTAATAAAATATACCATGCTTGTGCATGGACTACTCAATAGATCTAAAATTCACTCATCATAATCGTCAATCTCAAAGAACACCTTTTTGGAAATTACCAAGCTGACTCTAAGGTTAGCATGGAAATTCAGGCAGCTCCAGTTGTCAATAGAGCAAGCAAGGTACTTGGATCCAAAGTCCTGCTAATCAGGATAAGAAATATTTTTTGGGCAATATATCCAGTGTCAAATAATGCAAAACATTCCAGGACAATATCAAAATTTTAAATAAAATAAGGTCAAAACTTACACTATCACTTAAAAAATAGCTATAATCCAGCCAGGTGTGGTGGCTCACACCTGTAATCCCAGCACTCGGGAGGCAGAGACAGGAGGATTGCCGAGTTTGAGGCTTGCCTGGGCTACATAGTGAGCTCAGGGCCAGCCTGAACTACAAAGCAAGACCCTGTCTCAAAAAAAAAGTAGCTATAACCCAAATAGTGAACACATAGGTCACAAGAGAAAGAAACAAACTAACTAGCAGTCTTTATCCAAGTTTAAAACTTATCTTCAAAATACATTTTTTACAAAAAGAAAGGGCGGGAAGACAATGGTTACAATTATACATCTGATACAAGACTGTACTCAAAATATAGAAAGAGCCCTTCAACTCAATAATAAAATCTCACAATTGAAAAATTTACAAACTAAACAATTCACAAAAAGTAAAAAAAAATCCAATAAGCACATTAAAAGACAAATTTTGTTCATTGTCAAGAAGCACAAATTAAAGGCACCATGAGATACCATTTCATAATCAGCAGAAAAGCAAAAATATTAAAAATAAATATCAAGTAAACACACCTGCCCTATAATCTAGCCATCCACTGGGAGCTGTCTACTCAAGAAAAACAAAAGCACACAAAGGCTCATTGACTCAGGAGAGCAACTTCCCATATAAAAGTGCAAAATTGTAAACAATGTAACTGTCTAACAGGTAAATGGATGAGCACATGGTGACATGGCTATTCAGGGCAGTGTCACACAGCAATCCAAATGAACTAGTGCCTATGGGACCACACATGTCAACCTCAGACACGCCCAGCTTTTCAATCCAGATGGGTACAAAATATCTACAACACATTTGGAGTTCAAGAAGTCACAAAATGAACCTGCCCTGCTAGAGGCAGGAATGTGGTGCGATGGCAGGACTGGCACCCTGCCCAAGCACCCGCGTGAGACATGTCCATTTCTCATCTGGGGCAGGAACGGTCCTGGGAGGTACACATGTCACGCGTCATCACACTGCACACTCCAGATGTACAATAATCCTCAATGAGCAAAATATGACGAGCGACCCCCGCCTGGGCCGTCCTTCAGCCAGGCCACCCAGGCAGGGCTGGGAACGTGCCCTTCGAGGGCCCCGGGGGAGCAGCACAGCCAGCTGCAGCAGGAGGGAGTGTGATGGCTCCACGCCACCCCGAGTTTGCTGCCCCCACTCACGCAGGCACCCCAACAAGCCTGGGGCCTCAGTTTCCCGACTGTCAATCAGTACTTTAATCTGGAGTATTTGGAGTCCTGCTCAGCGGGAGGCAGGGCGGGTGCACCTGGCCAAGGTCATTGGGCCCAGAGTACAGCAGGCTCAGCAGGAGGCTGCAGGGATGAAGCAGAACACAGGTGGGGGGCACCGCTGGCCCCACATCTCCATGCGTGGCGTGTGCAAGGTGGCGCCCCCTGTGGGTGTGACAGCACACCGCTGTCCTTGGCTGCTGTGTCAAAGCACCACAAACCGGAGACCAACCAACAGAAAGGGATTTTTTATCTTATAGTTGTGGCACAAGTCCAGGATCGAAGCACTCCAAGGCCATGCCCCCAAGACCTCCTGCCTCAGCCTCCCTGAGTGCTGGGATTATAAACCCGGAGCTCCTTGACATCCGACAGCACATTTTATTTCTGCCATCTTCTCCCTGGGTCTCTGGGTGCAAATTTTCTTTTTCTTGTAAAGCCATCACTGAAGGGATCCTGGCCCACCTACCCTATTCCAGTCTGACCTGGTTTTAACCAGCACACAGCCACGCCTCTGTCTCCAAGCACCAGCTTAGTCCATGTCCTGAGATAGCACTTGAACATGTTGGGCACCAGCAATGGGTTTCACGGAAGACCGTTTTCAACAGACCAGGGTTTGGTGTTAGGGACAACTGACGGGGCAGCTAGCCGGCTCCTGCACACAGCTCATAGCGGGGGCGAGGGTGCAGGGTCATGGCCGCGCTATTCCGAGTGTGTGCGTTCTGGAGATTTGGGCCCCTCTGTGACCCTGGTTCTTATCCTGCACTTGGAATCTATCTTTGAGGATGCCCGTTGTGCAGCTGTGCGAGAGTGTCACCACACAGGTCCTGGACATCTGAAAGGGAAAACCGAATTTGCAAGACCTTCCACTCAAGTAAAGCTCTAGCCTGCCTCTTAGAAGCCTCTGAGGCAGACCCACCCTGTAGTAACTTCTAAACTGAGTTCCGTTCCCCGCAGAGCTGCCCCGCTCTACAGCCTTTGTTACAATTGGGGCCAGAGCCTCAGAAGACTGTGCTCCTTTGAACTGAGAAGTTGCTTGGTTGTTAAAAAGGATCACTAGGCTTACTTCTGTTGAAGGTGGAAATCTGCGCAGTGTTCTAACCAATGGACCTGGTAGTCTGTATGCTGTACTAGCCAATGGGAAGTGTAAGCTTGTAACCCATAGAGTTGCTGAGCCCAACCAATGAAATGATGCTAAGTGTAGCTCCACCCTAATTTCAGGAATATTCCACAAGGCGGGCATGAAAGGCGGCTTCTGTACAGTGGACCGGCCCTCTGGGATACAAGTGTCAGCTCGGTGGGCTGGCGTCGTGTCTGTGTGCATGCTCGCTCGCGAGCACTGTGTGGACCCACACATTGGGCTTCCATCGGAAAAGAAGCTCTCTCCAGCCTCCCGCCCGCACTCTGTCCTTTCATTGTCCACGGGCCATGGTGCTCACACACAAAGGAGATGCTTCCCATGACTTCACGCTTTTCTGGCACACTTCTCCCACTAGTTACACACTCCCAACCCTGATTATGTGGGAGGAAAAGCTCAGGGCGGGGGCTGACTTGAGGCACTCACACACTTGTCCACACTTGCACACCCCCATACGCACAGTTCCTGACGGCACCCTTGGGATCTAGGGTCTTTCTGACCAGCACAGACCCACACCACCGGCCTTGGCAACAGAGATTAAATTCCTCAAAGATTATCCCCAAACTCACCTGCCCTGAGGCCGACGCTGACTCGTGGGGTAGAGGAACAAGGATATAGTCCTTCGCCGCCCCCATGAAGGGACCCCAGGAAGAGGGCGGATGCCCACAGCAGTCCTTACGTGGCCCCAGCAACCATAGCCAGAAGTCTGGAGCCACATACCCCTCCCGCCTCCGCAGAAAAATGCGGCCTATCGACGCGGACAGAAAGTTTGAGGCCACATGTCTACACCCGCAGCGGCCAGGCCTAGCTAGGGCCACGTCTCCTGCCCGCTTCACTGTACCTTGCCCCCCTCCGCCTGGCTCGCCACTGCACCGCCCTAGGCGTTGGGGCAGGTGGGGAGCGGGAGAGGGACGTCCGCGTCCGGGACCGGTTAACCGCACGGCGCTCCGGTGAGCGTCCGGCAGGAACAGAATCTCTCAGCAGATGCCTCTCCTTCGAGTCTTCTGGCCTGGAAAGTTCCATGGCCACTGCCGGATAACCGAGGCGCTCTGCCCAGGGCCGGATGCGATTGTCTCAGCCCTCAGAGCAGCGCGCGAGCCAGGGCCCCTATCGCCCCCCACGCGTGTTCCTCTCCACGGAGCACTTCGGGATACGCTGTGTGTTCACTCACAGTCGTCCCCACACCTGAAGAAGCAGCTGTGCACCCGGCTCTCGGCATGGCTGTCCTGTCCCCAGGAAACAGCGGACTCACCTCGTTACGCGGAGTCCAGGCCGGGCTGCCCCGGGAAGAGCCCCCCGGGAACCGTGCCCCCACCCCCGGCACCGCTGCAGATCTGGCGCGGAGACACCTCGCAATCGGTGACCAGCGACATCAGGACATGCGGTCGCTGGGGAGCTGCAGGAAGGGTCGCCTTCGGGGCCCTGGCGCAGCAGCCTCGCAAGGACGGAGGGCGAGCGTCCTGAGGCCCAGGGCCGGAGCACAGTCCGGGCCAGAGACCAGAATGGGAGGGTCCGAGGCCGGGCAGTTTGAGGTCGGCGGACCCGGCAACTCACGCCCTACTCTCCCCCGTGCGCCCCGCTGCACGCTGATCGCCAGATCGGAGCAGCCGCTGCCAAGGCCGGGCGGATTCTTAACACCGCGACCACCGCTGTCCGTGCCACCGCGGTCCGCGCCGTCCGCCGAGACCTGGAGGCCGCCTGCGCTGCTCCGAGAACCCACCAGAGGTCAGCCGCGGGCCGCACAGCCCGACCTCGCCGGCCGCCGACCGCGTCTGCGCAGACCGACGCCGCCCGCCCATGCAGGCCAGAGCTTCCGGCTCCCACCTGCTCAGCTGTCAGCTCCGGCGCTGGGAGACACGGGGACCAGAGGTGAGTCCCAGTCATCTGGCCGGGCGGCCTATCGCTTGAGTGTCCAGGACGCGACGTGAGGCAGTGAGCAGGTGTGTGGTACACGCCTGTGATCACACCATTCAGGAGACTGAGGCACGAAGATCGCCCTGAGTTTGAAGCCACCCTGGGCTACTTAGTGAGACTGGCTCAGAAAGCTAAACTGAGCCCCCATCTCACCAGCTTCTCCCACCCGATGGCCCAAAGGCCACCCACTGCCCCCCCTTACCCACCCCTCACCAATCCGAATATGGTAGTCACCTCAATACTTTTTCCCAGTGCTGGACATTGAACCCGGAGACTTAACACTGCACAGCCCCCCATTTTTTGTTTTTTGATTTTTTTTTTTTTTTTTGAGACAGGGTCTCACTTTGTAGTTCAGGCTGACCCTGAGCTCACTATGTAGCCCAGGCAAGCCTCAAACTCGGCAATCCTCCTGCCTCTGCCTCCCGAGTGCTGGGATTACAGGCGTGAGCCACCACACCTGGCACTGTGGTATGTGGTATTGATTGCTGGTGGGCATGAGTCACCACGCCCAACATGGTATGTGGTTACCGGGGATCGAACTCAGGACCTTGCGCTTGTGAGAGGCAGGCACCGTAACCACTGAGCTAAATCTCTGGCCCCAGCCCCCTGTTTTTGAGACAGGACCTCCCTAAGTAGCAAAATGGCCCAAGGTGGACTCCAGCTTGAGTCCCGCCTACCTCGTTTCTGTAGACTAGAGAGTACAGGGTCGGTCTTTACAGAAACCGCCCTGGCGTTGTGCCCCTGCTGGCAGGCACACTCCTGGCCTTGGGTTGGTGTTCTCCAACCCTCTGTGGCCTGAGCATGCTTTCTGGCTCATGCAAGACTGACTCCCAAACCGCAGTTTGAAGCCATGTGCTAGAGGTGGCGAACCTATAACACACGTGTTTTCTTTTAGGACAGAAGATGTTAATGTGAGAGGTTTTTTTTGCTTTGTGTTGTTTTCCTAAACGAAAACTTCAGTATCCAGGTTTAATTGCAGCGTTGGCACTTTGCGGTAAATGGGATTCAGGTTGTGTTCTGGGCAGCCCACTCCAAAAGGTTCACTATCTGTGTGCTGGCATTTCAGAGTTGGGGGCCTGTGTGCCCATGTCAGCCTGAGCAGCGGCACTTTTACTTTGTGTATAGATGTTGCTTTTGGAAAAGAAAAGGAGCCAAAGGCTTCTATTACTGCTCTTAAAAATGTTTCAAGCGGAGAAGGGCGTGGGTGTGGGGCCTGGGAATATGGAAACTCTCTGTACTTCCTGCTTAATTTTGTTCTGAACCTGAGGCAGCTCTAAAAAATAGTTAGGATTAAAAAAAAAAAAAAGTTTGGAGCCTACAGTGCCAAAGATCTGGCTTAGAGCGGTCACAGACCTGTGAAGAGCTCTCAGCGCCCTCCTTCCTGCCCAAGCCTGCAGCCGCACGCCTTCCTGGAAGAAGGGGCTCCTGTTTCCTGTCCCCCACCCCACCACACACACACACACACACACTGGGTGTCTGACTTTTTAAAGAATGAAGTGAGGCACTAAAAGGGCTGTTTCAGAACTAGTAACATGTATGGATAAAGTTACTATGCAACTTGTTATTTAAAATGTCTTGTTTAAATTCTGGGCATAATCCCAACCCTCAGGAGGCAGAGGCAGGATACCACCAGGGACTGCATAGTGAAATCAGGACTAGTCTGAACTATAAATTGAGACCCTGTCACACATAAAAAAAGTGAAGGGCCAGAGAGTTAGCTCAGTGGTTCCAGCACCTGCCTAGCAAGCACAAGGTCCCTGGTTCACTCCCCAGTAACACATACTGGGCGCAATGACTCATGCCCACTAGCAGTCAGTACCACATATCACAGTGCCGGGCGTGGTGGCTCACGCCTGTCATCCCAGCACTCAGGAGGCAGAGGCAGGAGGATTGCTGAGTTTGAGGCATGCCTGGGCTACACAGTGAGCTCGGGGCCAGCCTGAACTATAAAGCAAGACCTTGCCCCCCCAAAAAAACAAAAGTAAATTGAAGTAAATAAAATGTCTTGTTTGAGGCCCAGACTAGGTGGTCTGATCATTCCTGCCAGTCTGACATCCCCCATGGCAACAATATACAAGTCACTGTGTTAGAGAAAGGTGCCCGTCATTGAGACACTCTGGGAACCCCAGGATAGGGCAGGCCCTGGATCCCAGTGAGGTCAGAAGGAGGCTGCTGTGATGGGGACCGAAGGCTGCCCGCAGGGAGTCAGAGGCACCAGAAATGGGGAAGGGGCTGTGAACTGAGGTGGGAAATGCTGCGGCCTTGGAAACGCAAAGCAGCCCAGGCTCAGCCATCGCTCCAGCAGCCTGCTGACCGCCCACCTGTACACGCGGCACCTGGCAGCTCCAGACAGCAAAGAGACAGCCATGTGTTCTCCGCCTCTAGGTTTGCAGTGATTTGTTATAGCAGCGAGCAGGACCCATACACACAGGCCCACCTAGAAAATGCCCTCGTGGAGACCAGTTGGGGACATAGGTAGGTCATCTCCAGCTCGGATCTTGCTATATCAGGAATATGTACAATCCCCTCCAGCTGCCATTTGGAAAAATGCTGTCATCATAGCCAGGTATTCTTCTGTGCTTTGAAATCAGTGTATTCTTCCCATCCCCCTGCACCCAGTCCCCTCTCCTTACGGCTCTGCTCCTCCATGAGACCAACTTTTCAGGTTCCCTGTGTGGGTGAGATCTGTTCTGCTGTCTTTCTGCAGCTGGCCCATTCTGCTTAACACAGTGTCCTCCATTTCCACCTATGTTGCTGCAAAATAATGGGGTTTTGTCCTTTTTGTGGCTGAATAGTATCCCACTGCATGGATACCCCACATTTTCTTTACCCAGTGGTTGTCCGTGAGCCCCTTGTCTGGATTATAGTCATTAGTAATGCAGTAAACACAGGAGTCAGAGGTCTGGTTTCCTTTGGGCAAACACGATCACAAGGCCACTCTATCTGTGTCCTGCTGACAGCTTTCCACACTGTTCTCTGAGATACTGTCCCCGTGTTCACTCCCGCCCAAGTGTACGCATGGCTCCCAGGCCTGGGCACCACGCTCTTCCCTGTTCCTTTCCCGGAAAGGCTCCAGAGCGGCTTCGGCCGTGGCTTCCCACAGCCCTCCAGCTCGCTCAGCACCCTGGGCCTCCTGCTCCTGAGCGTTCCGGCTGTTGTGGGCCAACAAGACTGATGTTTTACCAGGAACAGGCCTCATTTTACAGAAGACTGGCACCCCAGTCTCTCTGTCCAGGCCCTCTCTGCCCTGAAGTCCCACCCCTGCGTCTGGAAAACAGACAAGAAGTGGGGAAGCTCCATCCCCCCGGGGCCCAAGACTGCGTGGACACAGCCCCTCTGTGCACAGCTGGTCTCCTTTGGGTCGAGGCAGCAGGTCGGCAGGGAAGCTCCTGCTCCTGACCACAGGGTGAGGGAAGCGGAGGAGGCCGGGCCGCCTGGTGTTCCCTGCCTCACAAGCACCTGACATCCTCGAAGTAAACTCTGTCCGAAAGTTTCTTCTCCCTGGACTGCAAGACAGAGGAGAGGTCGGGAAAGGATGGCTTCTACAACAGCCTCACACTTACAAAAGTCCTGCTGTGACACTGGGGTCCACACCATTTCTGCAGGGGCCACAGGTTCGAGTCCCAGGTATACCGCTTCACCGTGGGAGATCTTGGCAAGTCCTCTCTGGGACAGGATCCTGCTTTTCCACCTGCGGCGTACAGATAAAACACCCAGGTTGCAAAACCTTGGGAAGATACAAATAATATCTGTAAAGTACATGGGCAGTAACAAGTGCTCGATGGCAGCTGTATATGCTGAGCAAGAACACCCAGCGGAGTGTGGGGCTCTCCAGGCCTGGCAGCTCTGACTGGTGGGACCCACACGTGGCCAGAGACCCCGAGCAGGGCTCCTCCCCAGGGTCTCCCACCCAGCACGGCTGCAGCTGCGCGCACCTGGAGCAGGCCTGGTGAGGGCGCTCCGGGTCTGGGCAGCCGGGGCTCCCTCCATCCTGGCCCTTCTCAGGCGCAAGGGCCCGGGTGCGGTGCAGAGGCGCAGGAGAGGACGCTGGAGCATAGCCTCAGCCGGGCCAGTGGCCCGCGGCATTCAGACCCAGCCAAGGCTCCGGGCCAGAGCATCGCAGGCGGGTCATACACTTCAGACACCCCAGGGACTGGACCACGAGTGGATGGCAGACGGGAGGAGCAGGAAAGGCACTTCCGGTCTTCACCAATGAAATCGCCTCCTACGCTTGTCTTGAGGTCTGTAGCCCGCAGAGCAGAGGGGGAGCCCAGGGGTCCCTGCGGGTACACAGCCCCAGCTGGCCGCTCCCCACCTGCAGACCGAGGGCGAAAGAGCTGCCCCTACAGGGCACTTTCCCTTTGTCCCTTCCTGGGCTGAAAGCTGGCAGCTTCCACACCCCTCGCCTGGGTAGGCCCCGCACAGAGCCCAAATCCTCCCTCCCTCTCCCCCACAGGATGCAAGTGTCCTCTCCCGGGTCCGGCCTGCTGCGTGAAGGGCCGAGCTCTGCCAGGGAGGAGCACTGCCAGGGACGGGGAAGTGTGTTTCCCAGGGCAGACAGGACCTGCATGGGTGCCTGCTGTGCCCTCCAGCCCAGTCCTGCCCTCCCTCCTAGACGGTGTCCCATGCACAGTCCCCAGGCCAGCAGGGCATCTGGGCACCCGAGGGAACTGCACGTTCCCTGCTCCGCCCCAGCACTGGGCTCAGTCCCCGAGGGAAAGGGGGGGGGGACAAAGACAGGTCCGCAGAGCTCTGCCAAGGTCAAGGCTGAGCACGCAGCAGCTCCTCGTCCACTCCATGTGCTGTGCCCACAGGCACGGGGATGCCAGGACCCGAGCAATAGCGCCCGCTCAGCCCTTGTCTCTCTGGATGTGTCCATTGGAGACCCCGCCTTACCGGGGCGCACAGGTACTCACTGCTTTGAGTTGACTGAAACCAGGGCGCCCCGGGGACGGAATGGACAGGTGTGGGGTGCGGCACACTCTGCTCTTCACCTTCTTATGCCCAACAGGGGCCCGGCCGGCCCAGCAGATTCACTACCAGTGGGTGTGGGTGCGAGTCTGGCCAGTGAGATACGGATATCCTCACTGGGGAGCTGGGGAGACTGCCCCTCCCTGTTTCGTTGTCTGGAACCTCGCGTAGGAGTTGACTCCTGAGCTTCTACCCGGGGCTCTTCTTCATGCGTTGTCTGGACGTTACCATCTCCCAGAATTGTGCAAGAAATTAGGCCAGCGGGACAGCAAAACACTGAGGATGACTGGGGTGGAGGGGGAGGTTTGAGATCTTCGGGACATTTCAAGGAGAACTCCTGAGTTTGTTTCGTAAGTTAGATGAGTTATTTTCTTAAACTAATTGAATTGTTTTCCATATTTAGGTCACTTTTAGTTGGGTTTTTTGTTATCCGCAGCCCACACTGTCCTCGCGGAAGCAGGAATGGGGCCTGGGTCTCCGGGGTCACCAGCAGGGACCACAGAGGGCTGGACGCATTCCTCCGTGGACACTACTATGCGAAGCCTGATCTCGGCCAGTCCCTGTTCCGGGCGTGGTCCGTTTCCACTCTAGAGCGGCTCTGTTGGTCTCTTCTCACTGCCTGTTTTTGTCTGTCAGTCTGTCTTTCTGCCAACAGTCTGGCTCTCTCTGAAGCGTCCATTTGAGATTTCCAAGAGCGAGAATGCGATGGGCCCGGCTCCCGGTGAGGGGACTTCTAAGGGGCCGCACTTTGGGGCGCCCATGCCCAGCTCCTGGGCTGTCCCGGATCTGGTATCTTCTGCCTGACAGGCCGTGAAAGGACCAGGAGGACAGCCCAGGTCTGGAAAGGCCAATGGCGCCTTCACTTTGTCCTCTCCGTCTCTCCAGGCAAACAGTTCTTCTTTGAAAAAAACGGCTCAGAAAAGTCTGTCGTGGACAGGACTGGCTGTCACCTGTGGGTGTTTTCGACATGCTCAGAGACGGCGAAGGTGTCCGCTGCGTGGGAGTCAGAGGTCCTCGGCTTCCCCCCGTGTCATTTCAGGCTGGGGAGGAAACACACTGCAGCTCTTGGGCCTTCAGTACAGACTTCATGAGCTTCATGTCCCTGTGCCAGGGCGTCTGCTCCCCCTTAGAGCCACGGGACCCGCGACCATGGGAATGGCTCCGCCTGGGAGACTGCCAGGTGTTTTCTGTGTCCCTCAGGAGTCAGCTCCTACGTGAGGTCCCTGCAGACGACTCTCAGGCATAGACTGCAGGAGACAGAAGCCGCGCGTCCAGCATCGCTCACATTGCTGTGCTGCCAGGAAACTCACAGTCTGTCGTCACAGGTCCTGTTCCCTTAAGGTCAGTGGCCTGCGGCCGGCTCTGCCGCGCCCCCAGCAGGTCCCAGCGCCGACCGGTGGTCATGTCACTTCACTCCACGTCTGCATCTCGAGTCCTTTGGGAGCAGGAGGCGCTTTCAAACTTCAAAGGGAAAAAATTAATTCACTCCATCCCATATTATCACCCCAATAGGAAACACTGGGTCAGTGCCCTAAGCAAACGTGAGCGGGTTGTTGCATAGATGGTTGAATTTTCTGTTCACAAGTGAACATTGTTAAAACCCAGGATGTCTGACGTGGACGCAAATCACCTGTGTGTCCAAGAACAAAGGTGTCACACCTAGAGTCAGACCACTGCGCTTTGAGTCTTAGTGTCCCTATGACCAGCTGTTGACCCTCAGGTCAGTTCTTTCTCTTCTCTATACTTCAGGTTCATCCCCTCTGTGTCACAGATAGAATAGCTTTGCAAACCATGAATTATGAGG
>PVIC010038066.1:0-17846 GCA_004025085.1 Thryonomys swinderianus | reverse complement strand
CTCTCCCAACTTATTTTGAAAATGTTCAAACAGAAATCAAAAGATAAATATACTGCACATACATAGCATATACATCTACTCCACACAGAATATACTTCTATTCCATCTAGATCCAATGTTTTTGCTCACATTTGTATATACTTCAATGTATGAGACTAAGACAAAATATTAAAAATATAGTGAAAGTTTAAAGTTAAAAAATATTACAGTAGTGCCAGGCGTGGTGGCTCATGCCTGTCATCCCAGCACTCGGGAGGCAGAGACAGGAGGATTGCTGAGTTCGAGGCTTGCCTGGGCTACATAGTGAGCTCAGGGCCAGCCTGAAGTACAAAGCGAGACCCTGTCTCAAAAAAAAAAAAATTACAGTAATAGTAGCATTAATTCGCCTCAAAATGCCTCCCCCTACTTCAAGCACACCCCTTCATTCTTTTGTTTTGACTTGTTTGTTTGTTTCTTTATTTTTTGGAACTGGAGATTGAACTCTGGCCCTTGTGCTTCCAAGTTAGGTGCGGTACCACTTGAGCTAAATCCCCAGCCCTTGGTTTGGTTTTTGAGACAGGGTCTCACAATGCAGTTCAAGCTGGTCTTGAATTCACTATGTAGCCCGGGCTGGACTTGAACTTGAGGTGATCCTCCTGCCTCTGCCTCCCAAGTGCTAGGATGACAGGCGTGTGTCACCATGCCTGGTTTCCCTTTCTGTCTTAAGAACAATCCTCCTACTTTTTCCAGTGACACCAACATATGTAGACTATATATATTGTGGGGTTTTTGTGCCGTCTTGTTATACCCCTGCTTATTTCATGTTAATAAACGTTTCAGATGACTGAGCACCAAGTAAACTGATGCTCCAGAAGAGAGCCTGTGCTTTGGGTTTTCTTCATGGAGCTGCATATACACAAACAAGTAAAATATAGTCACTAATGCTGTCAGAGGCACTGCCGAGGAGGAAGAGGGAGAGCTCACTGGGCAGTCATGACCGGAGACCCTTACGGGACTAGGAATTGTAGAGGTGGGAGAGCGCGGAGGGGGGAAAAGGACTGTCTTAGTTACTTTCCTCTCCTTGTTGAGACCCACTACCTGACACTCGGAGTTAAGGGGGAAAGGTTTATTTAGCTCACAGTTTGTAGAGCGTCCAGTCCATAATCAGCTGGTTCCAAGGCATGGGAGCGGACAGCCAATTTCTGGAGGGAAGACAGCAAAGCAGGGAAGCAAGGAGCAGCGACCACGGCTCTTTCTATGCCTTACATCTTACTCGGGTTACTTAGGACGGGCCCGCTCACACCCTTTACCCTAGTGCCCTGATCCTAGCACTGCACCGTGAGTCAGTCCCAGCATCACACGCTCCAGACGCAGCCACCTCTGCAAAGGCCCCACCCATGACCGCGTGAGGCTCTGAGGGGACATCTGAACAACCACAACGGGCACACCTCGCCAAATCCCAGGTGTCCCAGTGACACCCAACATGCGTTAACCATCCGCTAGGGTAACAGTCGGACGAGAAACTTGGCAAACGGTGGAGTCAAGTTGCAAAAGGCCTTGAAAGCCAGGTTGGCAGCTTCGGCTTCGTCCTGTGGGAAAACAGCTACCAGTGTTGTTTCTTGAGACGGTGTCTAGGTAGCGCTGGTGCCCTCAGAAAGCTGAAACTGGTTCTGAACTCTTTTTTTTTTTTTATTTTTTTTATTTTTTTTTTATTTTTGAGACAGGGTCTCGCTTTGTAGTTCAGGCTGGCCCTGAGCTCACTATGGTGCCCAGGCAAGCCGCCGCGAACTCAGCAATCCTCCCGTCTCTGCCTCCCGAGTGCTGGGATGACAGGCGTGAGCCACCACGCCCAGCATTATATGTGGTAACCGGGGATCGAACTCAGGTCCTCGTGCTTGCGAGGCAGGCGCCGGAACCACTGAGCTAACCCTCCGGCCCTGGTTCTGAACTCTTGCTCCTCTTGCTTTAGCCTCTCCATTGCCAGGGTGACAGACGTAGTTTTCTACACCGGGCCAGAAATGTCTTTGCTTCTAGGTATCCTCTCAAGGCTCACTGTGGGGTGCAGGTGTGGGAACTGGGGAGGACACATTGGATCACTCTCCAAACATCAGGAAACTCCTGTGGAGCCGGGGGTGGTGCCTGTAATCTCAGTGCTCAGGGGGTTTGCCATGAGTTTGGGCCTCTCTTGGCCATAGAGTGAGCTCAAGGCCTGAACGAGACACCATGACCCTGTCTCAAAACAAAACAAAACTTTAGAGAAGAGAGAACAAATGCTTTTATTCCGGGAGACCATATAGTGCAAAGCCAAGTCCAAGTGAATTATAAAGCAACCAACTGACGCTCAACAAAGAGCCACTGAGTCAGAATGTCCACAGGTAGGACGGGAGGGAGGGGCGTCTCTGGAGGTGTCACAGCTGGGGACCATTTCCTGCAGCATATTGATTCTGAGGGTTACAGCTGCTCATCAGAGTCCTCGGGGAATATATTAAAAATACCCAGATCCAGTCCCCTCCAGAGACTGCCCAAGTTGGGCTGATGCGGGTGGTCAGTACACTGACATTTGGGAACTGCTCCCAGAGGTCCTTTTGGCTCTACACTTCAATGATTTTAAGATGGCATTTTCCGAGGACTCTAAAATGGTGATCTCAGGATCCTGTGGACTGTTTGCTAAGAAGGGACACCTGGGTGAGGTCTTGTAAACAATGAAAGGGCTGGGAAGCCAGCAGGGAACGGAGAATCCTATGGGGGCCTTTGGGGCCAGCTGGGGGGCCAGGCCTGAGCTGACTCCATCTGTCTTCTTATCCCCTGTTGGCCCCCAGACAAGCCTGGTGCAGCCTAATGAAGGCCCAACGGCAGAATGAGGCCGATTGGAGAGGGCTCTTCTCATTCCTCAATGTCCCCAGCTCAGCTGGCCCCAGGCAGCTTGAAGTGAAAGCCCCTGTGGCCTCGAGAGCTGGTGGAAAAGGAGATTTGTCTCGGCTGTCAACGGATCCTGCGCTGGAGGCTCCAGACCCCAGGCCCTGGACAAGAGACTGTGTCTGCTGCAAGCTTCTGTGTCGCCCCAGACCCCACCCTTTCCTGCACACCTGTTTTATCCCCTTCCTTTTCCCAAACCATTGTTTCCTCTTGGAGTATCTCTCTACCCCCCACCCCCTTTTCAGATTTTCTCTGAGCTTGAGATTCTCAAGAAAGCTGGTTGGACAGGGGTGGGAGTAAAAAAGCAGTAAGAAGTCAAATGTGGGCTGGAGATTTAGCTCAGTGGTTCTGGCGCCTGCCTCCCAAGTGCAAGATCCCTGGTTCGATCCCCTGTAACCACATACAATGCTGGGCATGGTGACTCACCGCCTGTAATCTCAGCACCCAGGAGGCAGAGACAGGAGGACTGCTGAGTTGGAGCCTTGCCTGGCTACATAGTGAGCTCAGGGCCAGCCTGAACTACAAAGCGAGACCCTGTCTCAAAAAAAAAAAAAAAAAAAAAAAAAGGAAGTCAAATGTACCCTGTAGCATCCACGTACATGTCTTTGCCTGTCTGTGAACCCATATTGCAGCCATCATCTTTCCTCTCAAATTTTCCATCCCTACTTACTCCCAAGCAGCATTCTATACCTCGTGGATGTATTGCCTTTTATTTATTATTTTTCTGTATTGGGGATTGCACCCAGGGCTTTCATACTGAGCTATACCCTGGAGCCATTTTTTTTTTTTTTTTTTTTTTTTGCTTTTTTGGAGACAGGGTCTCACTTTGTAGTTCAGGCTGGCCCTGAGCTCACTATGGTGCCCAGGCAAGCCGCCTCGAACTCAGCAATCCTCCTGTCTCTGCCTCCCGAGTGCTGGGATTACAGGCGTGAGCCACCATGTCCGGCATTGTGGTATGCGGTGTTGATTGTTGGTGGGCATGTTGAGACAGGATTTTGCTAAATTAGTACATGCCTAGGCTAGGCTTGAACTTGAGGTCCTCCTGCTTCAGCCTCCCTAGGTGCTAGGATTAGAGGTGTGTGCCACCACACCCAGCTCTAAATGACATTCTGAAGACCATCTAGGCCAGTGGGACCTTGGAGTTACGTGGTTATTCTGGAGGCCTTCATAGGACCTGGGAGCCAGCTAAGAGCAAAGATTTCTGGACATCTTTCCCTCTATAAACAGACTGTTTACTGTTTAGAAATGTAAACTTTCTTTCGGGGACAAAGGGACCCTCCCTGTAGTGCTAAAAGAGAAAAGTTTAAAATCCATAAGGGATGGTTTAGGTAAAATAGTTCCACCTGGGTTCAAACCCACATTCAACCACTTCCTTATTGTATGACCTTGGGGAACATTCAACCACTTCCTTGTTCTATGACCTCTTTTAGCCTCAGTTTTCTCATCTAGAAAATGGAGATAATGTCAATAATAGTATCTGCCTTAAAGAAAAACTTAATGGGTGACTGCATATAAGTGGCTGGGTTATAGTACCTGGTGTCAACTAGTATGGTATAACACAAATTTTTTATCTTTGTCCTTAGCGCCTGGCACAGAATTCCTAAAACTCGTGATGTCTTGTGAGTGTGACCATTTCCTTTTCTTCCTCCCATTTTGCCGTACAGGGGCTGGAACCCAGGGTCTTACATGCTAGGTGCACGTTCAGCATACACCCCCAGCCCAAAGGTGTCTTTTTTTTTTTTTTTTTGAGAGAAGGTCTGGCTTTGTAGTTCAGGCTGGCCCTGAGCTCATTATGTAGCCCAGGCAAGCCTTGAACTCAGCAATCCTCCTGTCTCTGCCTCCCGAGTGCTGGGATTACAGGCGTGAGCCACCAGTCCACTGTGGTATGTGGTATTGATTGCTGGTGGGCGTGCCCAGCTTTGTATGTGGTTACCAGGGACCAAATTCAGAACCTTGCGCTTGCGAGGCAGGCGCCGGAACCACTGAGCTAACCCTCTGTAGAAACCCTTTGTTTTTGCAGTACTGAGGATCAAATTCAGGACCTTGCACTTGTCAGACAAGTGCGGCATCACTGAGTAACATCTCCGGCCCAGAAGTCCTTTTCTATCACACCTCAACGTATGCTAGTGAGATGACTTAGAGTGGTCATCAATACTAAGTGACTAGCCAGGGATTTAGCTCAATGGTTCTGGTGCTTGCCTCACAAGCACAAGGTCCCAAGTTCAATCCCCTGTACAAAAGACTAAGTGACTAGTAGGCTGGAACTTCCAGTGTCACACTCAGTCCTCTAGGAAAAATCGGGTTGGGAGGAAGCTTGGAGATAAACCTCAAAGTGTTTTTTCTCCAGCACTAGGAATTAAACCCAGGGCCCTTGAACTGAACCCCAGTCCAGCTCTTTTTTTTTCTTTTTTAATTTCTGAGTCTCATTAGGTCATTAAATTGCCCAGGCTAGACTTAAACTTGCCATCTTCCTGCCTCAGCCTCCTGCATGCTGGCATTACAGATTGTACTACCACATCTGGCTCCAGTAAAAACCCTTACGCTTGGGTCCCTTCTAGATCTTGCCCGGTCGGTATACATCTTTCTCTCTCCTTCCACTTGTGTCCTCTAAAATAAACCGGTAAATGCAACTAAAGTAGCTTCCAGGGTTCTGTGATCTGTTCTAGTAAATTATGGGAAGTGAAGAGAGGGTCTTGGGAACCCCAGATGGGTGGTGTGTTGCTCGGGAGTGTGGGTGTGGGGGAGGGGCTGAGGCTGGTGACTGGCACGTGACTGAAGTCAGGCTGTCTCATGGGTCTGAATCCTTTAAGCTTTGGGGTCTACACTCGCTCCTGGTAGTGAGCGTCAGAAGCGAACTGAACTGTCAGACACCCAGCTGGTGTGAAGAATTGGCTGGTGACAGAAGCTATAATTAGTGCGCATGTTCTGTCCCCGACATGAAAGAAGAGGAAATTATTGGGTTTAACATTCGGCTATCTTGTGAGTGAACTTTCTCAGGTATCTTCAGTGCTTCACCCACAGAGGGCAGAAGCTGCAGACTCTGCCCGGCATCGGTTTGGATCGGGAAGATGGCTTCTTTACACCCCCACATGGTACCTACTGGGCCTCCCTCCCCGGCTGACCACGATTCTACCTTCACACTCCTGAGCGTGGGCACGTTCTGAATCATCTTTGTTCCTTATTTCTAAATCCTGCTTCATCTTCCCCACAGCCATCCCTGGTCCCTGGGTTAGTCATCCTGCATGGTGACAACCCCAAGTCCCCTCTGATGTCACCCGCACACCTCCAGTTCCTGCCCCCTGCCTCTCTTCCTCTGCTGGTGCCCCCCCCCCGAATCCTGCACTCGCAGAGAGGGAGAGGCCCAAGGTCTGGTGGGCCCGGAAGCCGGAAGAAGGGCCATTCATCGCCTCACACTGCTGGCTCCCACTGTGAGCTAAGGCCTGGGGGAAGCAGGGCTAACTCCCGACAGCCACTGTCCTCACAAAGCCCGCAGTCTGCTGGGGGAACGGTGAACCCTGCCGTGGAGGGAGAAGAGACTGCTGCTGATCTGAAAGGAGGGGACCCCAGGCGGCAAAGCCTCATGGAAAACTTCCTGTAGGAAGTGACACCCAAACTGGGGTGTAAAGATGAACAGGAGTCTGGGGCTGAGGGTCTGGATGAGCAATGGACTCTTGGCAGAAAGAGCAAAATACTCAAAACACCCGGGCGTGGTGGCACATGCCTGCAATCCCAGCACTCAGGAGGCTGAGGCAGGAGGACTGCTGTGAGTTCAATGCCAGCCTGAACTGCACAGTGAGGCCCTGTCTCAAATAAATAAATAAATAAATAAATAAATAAATAAATAAATAAATAAATAAATAAATAAATGCTTGGGCCGGAGGGTTAGCTCAGTGGTTCCAGCGCCTGCCTCGCAAGTGCAAGGACCTGAGTTCGATCCCCGGTTACCACATATAATGCTGGGCATGGTGGCTCACGCCTGTCATCCCAGCACTCGGGAGGCAGAGACAGGAGGATTGCTGAGTTCGCGGCGGCTTGCCTGGGCACCATAGTGAGCTCAGGGCCAGCCTGAACTACAAAAGCGAGACCCTGTCTCCAAAAAGCAAAAAATAAATAAATAAATAAATAAATGCTTCAGAGATGTATGAGGTGCTATGCTATGTGCTTGGAGTCACAGGAGCAGGACCCAGACTGATGGGAACGTCTCAGGCCACAGGTGTACTCCCGAGGTCAGACAGGCCATGCTGGACCCACAGGACAGACTCACAGTCAGGCAGCCAGGCCTTGAAATAGGGTGTCACAAGCATGAGGTGATGTGGTTAAGAGCTTGGCAGGGCTGGGCAGAGCCCAAGGGGAACCTACTGTTACTATAAGGGTTAAATGAGAAAATACTGGTCATAGTCAAAATCCTGCTCAGAGTCAGCCATGGTAGCTATGCATACTGTTATGGGTGCATCAACTAAGAGGATGCAGAGCACTTGTTATAGAATGGGTAAGGAAACTGCCCAGGGAGGGCAGACACCGGCCGGTTTGTTCCTTGTGCCCCAGCCTTTAGTGGATGTTTGATCAATACACACAGGAGGGCCAGGGATTCAGCTCAGTGGTTCTAGTGTCTGCCTGGCAAACTCAAGGTCCCAAATTTGATATCCGGTACTACATATCACAATGCCAGGCGTGGTGGGCTCACACCTGTCATCCCAGCGCTCGGGAGGCAGAGGCAGGAGGATTGCTGAGTTGGAGGCTTGCCTAGTGAAGTTTGCCTGGGCTACATAGTGAACTACAAAGTGAGACCCTGTCTCAAAAAACTGAAGGGGAAAAAAAAAAGTATTCATAGGAGTGGTGTCTTCGGAACTCAGTGACAGACCACATGGGATGGGGAGCGTGGAGGTGACCCTAGTTCCCACTTGGGTGATGCTAATCGCCAAGGAAGTTAGGGGCAGGGCAGGGATGGTGAAATAGACCTGGGATGATTGCCTCCTGAGCGCTTTCGGGCAGCTTGAGGAAGGTAGCCTTCCTGGCAAGTCTGTTGCGTTCTTCCAAGAGGCTGCCCACAGTAGGGGCTGGCCAGAGCCCTCTCCGCAGGGCGGGTCTGGCCCTCAGCCAGCTCACTGGCTGCCAACCTTAGGAGCCTGTGAAGCGCCGGTGGAACCTGAGTGCCTGGGTCTCGTGTCTGGCCTCTGGGGCTGGATGTGTCGTCAGGACTTGATGGACGCCGCTGAAGGAAAGCGGGAAGGCAAATCTGTGGCCAGGCACTCGGGTGGGAGGCTGGGATGAGGAGCGGCTCAGGGAACAGGAATGGAATGTGGGGGGGGGTGCCAAATCGGAAGCCCTGGGGACAGGGTGGGTGGAGGGGTGCTCCCGCACCCTCAGGAGGCCAGGCTCAGGGCTCAGGGCTCAGGGCTCGACTCAGAATGACGCGCCATCCGAACATCTGCGCCCGCTCTGGAGACGGCCGGGGCCCAGAGAAGTAATGAGATCTGCTCAAGGTCACACAGCGAGTAGGCGAGGAGTCTGGATCTGACCCGGGGCTGTCAGCCCCAAACCCGCTCGCTGCCCTCGGCGCTCCCAGCCGCTCCCCCACCCTCCCGGCGCCTCCCTCCCGCCCCTCCCGCGGCCGCCCCGCCCCACCCCTCTCCTCCCGGCTCCGCGGCGGTGGCGGCAGCAGAGCCACGTGGTGGGCCGAGAGCCGCGGCCGCCGAGCGCCCGGGCGGCTGCCCAGCTGGGGAGCGCCGCGCCGCGCCGCGCCCGGTGCCTGTGCTGCCCGCCTGAGCTCGCCGCCCGCCGCCGGGCAGGAGTGCGCCTGACGCCGGCCCGAAGACAAAGGAGGCGCGGCGGGCAGAGCCAGCGCGGGCGGGCGGACCATGGACTCGGAGCGCGGGCGGCCGGCCCCAGCCCTGGGGACCCGGCGCTCCCGGGCCCGGCCCTAGGCGCCCGCCCCGCCGCCCGGGGCGCCCTCGGGAGGACACGCGGCGCGTGGAGGCGGCGGCCGCCGAGCGGAAGGAGCACCGCGGCGGGCGGCCCGCGCGGCCCCGGAGCCATGGGCAAGTGCAGCGGGCGCTGCACGCTCGTCGCCTTCTGCTGCCTGCAGCTGGTGAGCGGCGCCCGGGCGGCCGGGCGGGGTGGGCGCGGTGGGGCGGGTCGCGGGCGCGCGTGTGTGCGGGGCCGGGTGGTCCGGAGTCGCGCGGCGGACGGGCGGAGCCTGCTCCGCTGGCCCGGCCGGCTCTTTGTGTGCGCTTCTTGCCGCGGCGCCCCGCGCTCCCCGGCACCGAGCGCGCGGTTCCGCGCGTCCCGTGCCGGTCTCGGCCCGCCCCGCGCCTGGGGCTCCGCGCCTGCGGCCGGCACTGGCCGAGGGGCCTCCTGTCGGGCCGCGCTGGGGACTCCGGCTCTCTTGGGGCTGGGGGTGTGTCCGAAGCCGGTGTGTGGGTCCGTTGAGGTCCCCGCCGCTTGTTTCCCTCCAGAAAGCTCGCTGGAGTGGTCTCCCTTGCTTCGGGTCTGTGCCTCTGGTCTCCGCCCCTGTGAGTGTTTTCCACAAAGTCTCCGCTCCCGTGTGTTTCTCTGGGTTTCTCCGTGTGTCTGTCTCTAGTCTGAGCGGTTCTGGTCCATGTTCGCGCCGGGCTGGGATCCTGCACCCCGGGAGTGCTCAGCCTTGCTTTGTGCTACCTCTACCTGCCTTCGCGCCCCTGATGGGGCAGCCTGGGGACGAGGAGCCCCTCCCCGGAGGAGTCACCAGCAACTGCGGGTCCTGGGCCAGCGGACCCGGCAGACGCTGAGCCTCGGTCCCTGCTCTGATGGGACCACTGTGGCACCACGCTCCAGCAGTCCTTAGCTCTACCAGAGCAGCAGGGGCGGGGCCGGCAGACCAGCTCTCTACCCTGCTGGCCCCAGGGGCTGGGGCTCCTTGGGTGCCCGGGAGAGGCTTGGAGCCTCTGGAGACACAGCTTCCCCCGGTTTAGGGGGCTCGGTTGCTTTGTCAGGGAGGCCAGAGGAGCCAGCGGTGCCCTTCAGGTGAGAGGCTGACAGGGGAATTTGAGAGAGGCCAGGGACTTGTGCCACAGCTAGGGTGGTTGAGGGTGTGCCTTTTCTGTAGACAGGTGTGTGGGGGACATCGCCTTACGCTCACACACACACACACACACACGGGACACCACTCACTTCTAAGTGTTTAACAGAGGGCTTCTGGGTCCCCCACATGTGGACCCATCCCCTGGGCCTCCACGTAAGCCCTGCTTCCCAAACCCGGTACAAAGGACAATGGAGAGTGAGGCTTCCAATGGGGAGATACAGACCTCCTCTTTCATCTTCTTCCCTTGGGGACAGCGGCCCCAAGCATGGCATCCACAGACCTGTCCTCTGGGGCACTGTTAGGAACAGCCTGGGCTCTGAGGTTGGTGACCCTGCTTCGTGCTGTGGGCTGCTGGGCCAGTGGCTTCCCCTCTCTGGGCTGCCTCGGTCTGTCTGTAGAATGTTCATTCTGGAGGACTGCAGACAAGCAGGTAGAATGGAAACTCCAGAAAGGCAGAGATCACCTATTTTGTTCTCTCTACATCCCCAGCAAATATTATTCCATTAATATTTGTAAAATAAATGAATGAATCCCTCATTTGATGATTCCTAGCTCATAATTGAAACACTCTCCTTTACCTATTTGAGGAACATAAAATACCAAGACATGCTGAAACCTTTCAGAGGACTTTACTGGATTTTTATGTTTGTTTGTTTGTTTGTTTTGAAACAGGATCTCACTCTGTAGTTCAGGCTGACCTCCAACCCACTGTGTAGTCCAGACTGGCCTCCAATTTGCAGTGATCCTCTGGCTTCAGTCTCCCAAGTGTTGGGATTACAGGCATGTGCTACCACATTTGCCCAAAAAAAAAAAAAAGCATTATATAAATAAGTGCATAAGTAATCACCACAGAGCGGAAGACCAAAGTTTTCCTCTCCCCAACGGGAACCTGTTGGCAGTGTGTCCCATGCTCATTCTCTGCTGCTGCTAAGAATGGCTGGATTTGTAGAGCACTTGCTAGGTACTGGCTACTCCTGTAAGCACTTTTCCACGAATTAACTCATTCACCCTCCATGATGGCCTTATACTGTAACTCACCCAGAGTTCTAGAGGAACCGGGTCCAGGCATCTATCTGACCAGCATCCTATGTTGCCTTCTTACTTATAAAATAAGTATTTCTGACCCGGTTAGCCCTTGGGGAGGCGGTTACTGCTCTGTAGACTGCAAATGTGGTAGAGGAGGTCCTCCTGCCTCTGCTTACCTGGCCTCGGCCCCCTGCAGGACCAGCAGCCTCCGGGGCTGGGCAGATCTGGGTGGAACTCCTCAGGCCGCATCCTGGCCGGGTGCTCGGGCAGCCTGTGAGGGTTCCAGGAGACAGTCTGGGCGGTGTTCGATCTGGAACTTGAAAACTGGTCTCACGGCTCTGTTGCTGTCTGAGCTGATTGCACAGAGGGTCCGTCTAGCTGTCACTAACCCCTGGAGTCCCAGCTGCCTGGCAGCTTCCACAAAATGCTCCTGAGACGCTGACTGCACCAGCCTGAGGGTAGAAGGGAGGCTCACTTTTTCAACCAACTGAGGATAAAAGAGGCGGTTAAATGTTTTTTTTTTTTTAAGCTGAAAATGTAGAAGGAAAAACTGTGTCACTGTTCTTTTTCAAGTGGAGTTTAAGTGTGACGACCAAGCCGCCAGCTCGGAGCACCCCTCTCTATTGGATGTGGCTTTTATTGGGTGAGGGAGTAGGGCAGGAGGGCCGGGGTGTCAGAGAGGTAAGAAAGGACTGCCGTTGTGTCCCGGGGGAGTGGGGTCCTGAGAGAGGCCTGGGTTCTGCCCTGGCTCTCTGGAATTCTGGCCGCGTGATCCCGAACAAGTTGCTTACCTTCTCTGAATTATAGTTGTGTTACCTGTTAAATAATGTCTGGTTCCTAATTCTTAGGGTGGTTATGAGGATTAAATCCCTGCAATTGATTTAACTGGGCTAAGACACAGGAGAATCACTTCGAGTTTGAGGCTGGCCTGAACGACATGGCAAGACCTAGTCTCAAAATAATCAAAAAGCAAAAAAGGATTTAGTGCTGTGCCAAGGCACTGCACAAGCTGTAGCTGTGATTATTATTTTAGTGGTTCGTGCTGAGACTTGCTTCCCTGGAACTGTACCTAGCATATCTAAGCACACCGTGCTCTGTCATGGGAGGAAAGCAACTGTTGTTAGGTGCCGAGCTGAGAGGCAGGAGACCAGGTTCAAGCGCTGCTTTGCCACTGACATCTGCAATTCTGGGCAAATGTCTGCCTCACTGTGAGCTCCCTGGAGCCCCATCAGCTCTGCCTGCCTGAGACTCAGTGAATGCTGTCTGAGGGGACTGCAGGGGGGAGGTTCGGTTGCATCTTGTTCCGGTTCTGGTCGCTCTGGTCCCTTTCCCTGGTTCTATTTAGTATATCATCTTGACATTAAAGCTGTTTATTCACTTCTTAATTTTGTTTGCCTTTTACTGTGCTGGGGATTGAACCCAGGACCTCAGGTATGCAAGGTAAACGCTCTGCCACTGAGCCACACACATCCCAGCCTCCTCCCTAGGTTTTGTCTACCAGCTTCTTCCTCCATCCAAACCCTGCCCTTCCCTCCGAGTCATCTCTTTGAAGCTTCCACAGGCTGCTCTTATTCTGAGAAGGGATGAACCAGGGGACATTCGCCCTAGGGAATCGTCATCAATCTCTGATCATCGTCATTGTCATTCCCACTCCGGGAGTCTGGTCCTGAGCTCTTAACGTGTAGTACCTCATTTAACCAAATGAGCTTACAGATGTAAAGGACTTGGCAAAGTACCTGGTGTGTGTACAACAGTCAATAAGCCTTTTACTGGTTTTTTATCCTTTTCTGTTGTAATTTCACAAGTGGGATTGCTGTCTTTACGAACCCCTTTTTCAGAGGAGGAAATTGAGGCTCTGATGGTCCTGAGGTTTGTCCAAGGTCACTGGGCTAAGCGGGGACAAACAGAAATAGCCCCACTCTTCTGCCCCGCCAGCCCGGTGCCCCTCTGCTGCTCCCCTGTGACCAGTGTGTGATCTCATACGGGGCCGAGCCTCAGTTTCCTCATCTGAAAATGAAAGTGATAGTGATCGGGGTGATCGTGCATAGTGTCTGGCACTGTGAGTCAGCAAGCACTCAGCAATCCGTCATTGCTTCGGTGGTTCTCGTCCTCGCTCTGTGTGACCTTGGACACATGCGTTCACTCCTGGGCCTGGCTTCTCCCTCTGCGCAGAGGGTCTTCTTCCCACCTCGCGGAGCTGCAGGAAGAGCTTCCTTAGTCAGGCGCCAGGCCCTCGGTAGGTACCTGGGAAAGCACAAGTGCCATTGTCACTCTCCCTGTCTTCTGCAAAAGCGCTTCGCTTTCTGGAAGGTGGTGGGTGGGTGAGGGGGGAGGCGTAGCTTCCAGCTGAGCTGCGAGTAATGGTGTGAAACATGGTCAACCTGATTGATGTCGTTATTAGCCATACTGATGGTGAGGAAGGGAGGGAGGTGGCCCAGCAGGGCCTGTGCTTCATAGCGGCTGGACTGAAGCTCTGGGTTCCTGGGAAGGGTCCGGCTCTGAACCGGGGACTGAAAGTCCTGGGGTTGGCTTCACAGCGAGAAACAGAAAACTGTCCGGGCCACTGGCCCCTTTTCTGGGCCTCAGGCCCCTCTGGATGAGGTGTCATGGCTCTCATAAGGTGGGCAGAGCTCGGCCAGTGTTGGGCCTGGTTCTCTCGCAGTGAGATGATGCCCAAAGGTGCCTGGGCCAGGGGCTGTGCCCTATGGCTCACTGGAGTCTTGGAAGTCACCTCACCTAGATTAGAGGTCTTAGTCATCAAGGTCATACCCATTAAGGTCATGCCAGCATGCCAAGTCTTCGTTTCTTCCCAGATGCTCCACCACTGAGCCACACTCTTCAGCTCACCTGTGTTTGTTTGTTTTGAGACAGGGTTTCACAAAGTGACTAAGTTGCAAAGCTAAACTTGAATTTGAGATCCTCCTGACTCTGCCTCCCAGAGTCCTGCAATTATAGGCATGAACCACCATACCTGATAATTCTTCTTTTGTAAAGAATAGGGAGCTCTGTGGCAAATTAATAATGCCCCTGTACTAGGTGCTTTATATCATTTGTTCCTTGGTACTTAATTCTTCTTTTGTAAAGAATAGGGAGCTCTGTGGCAAATTAATAATGCCCCTGTACTAGGTGCTTTATATCATTTGTTCCTTGGTACTATCTGTCTTATCCATAGCTATATAAATACTAGGTACAGATGAGGATTCAAACCCAGATCTAGGCTCCACCTCTCTACTCTGCATGCCCTGCTGCTCCTGTATAGGGTTTTGGAGATGCTGGAGTGGAAAGAGGTAGAGAAATCGCAATCTTCCCTAGCTATAGTATGTGTTGTTATTAGATGCCAGATCTCCTGAGCTGCTATCTGCATGCTCTCTCTGCCCACCTCAAACTTATGTTGGACTGAAGGGAGCTACAATGAAGATTGGAAAAAAGTTACCCAGGGAAGAAACTGATCTGTTTGGACAATTCATCAACCATTATAACAACTCTTATGAGGTACATATGGGTTTTGTGCCCATTGACTGATGGACACACTGAGCCTCGAAAGAGTGAACTAACTTGTTGCCAGGGAAACAGGAGGTGCAGTCTGGGCCTCAGATGAGTCATCAAGGCCCAGGATTTGAGAACAATTGTTGTAAAATCTGGACCAAGTAGAGATAGGTCACTTTGATCACTGCAACATGTCTCATCCTCTAGTTTCAAGGAGAAATAGGTGACAGGAGGGCAGATTTACACCGAAGATATCATTTAAAAAATTAGTTCTGGAGTCGAGGATTTAGGTCAGTGGTTCCGGTGCCTGCCTAGCAAGTGCTAGGTCCCTGGCTTGATTCCCAGTAACCACATATCACAATATCAGGTGTGGTGACGCACACCCACCAGCAGTCAGTACCACATACCACAGTGCTGGATGAGGTGGCTCATGCCTGTAATCCCAGCATGTGTGAGGCAGATGCAGGAGGATTTTGGAGTTCAAGTCTTGCCTGGGCTACATAGTGAGCTCAGGGCCAGCCTGAACTAAAAAGCGAAACCCTTTCTCCAAAAAAAAAAAAAATTAGTTCTAGGACATGGGGGTGAAACTGACTTTAGGCCCAGTGAGCTGGGTTCTAGCATCTCAGCCATGATGGTGGCCTGGAGGAAGGATGGAGTCTGAGGAAATCTCATCCAGTTAAGGGAAACTCCTTGGGACACGTTTCTGCCAGGAGGGTGGAGACTCAGCACCTGAAGTTCTAGAAGATCTTCTGTTGAGCTCTTTATACTTTGGCGTTAATGGCAGCCTTAGCCTCCCGCCCTGCCCCTCAAAGTGGTTGGCTGGCATGTATAGGGGCAAGGGTGCCAACTAGCGAGCATCTGGGCTTTGAGATCAGGCTATGATTTGAGTTACACCTCTGCTGCTTTTTGCTGGTTGACTTTGGACAAAGACCTCTCTGAGCTTTCACCTGTACTTCTTGAAATCAGGATAATAAAAATTGTGGTACAGTTTTCGGGAGGCTCTTTTGAGTTAAGATACGCAGAGCAGGAGCTCATAAAGGATTCCCACTCTTGAATGCCCAAGGTATTAGGATGTTTCATACACCTGAACACTGCAGAGAAGACAGTAGTTTCATCTCCTTTCCCAACCAGCACAAGGCGAGAGCACCACTGGTGTAGGGGTTTCATGCCAGATTCCCCAGAGAGTGTGAGGCAAAGAGGGAGCAGTGGTTCTGCCTAATCCTTGCGGCCTTCTCCTTACTGTTCCTTGATAGGTAAAATGGACATCACAGTACCGCCTCAGGACTGTAAGGCGTGTGACTGGGGATAATGCAGGGAGAGCTCTGGGCACTCAGCCCCAGCGCTCACTGAGAGGGAGTCTTTGCTAGGAGGGCAGAGGCGGGACTCACGATCTCAAGCGACTCTTCCAGCCTTGAACAGCCATGCCCGCCTTCCGAGGAGGAGGAGGAGGAGGAGGAGGAGGAGGAGGAGCAGCAGCAGCAGCAGCAGCTCCGAGCTGCTATCGTGCTCCCCACCTTGCTGCACCTGCAAGCAGCGGTGACGGATGGATGGGCATGAGGGTCTGGGGAGAGAAGGGACTTCTGCCTCTGGCCTGCTCAGTGCTCCACACCTGAGTGCTGGGTCATCAGGGACTCAGATGACCTCTCTTCTGTCTCTGAGTGTCTGCGTTGTCCCCATCCAAATGCGCCTGTGGCACATTTGATTATAAGGGTCAATCTCAGACCACAGACATGTGGCCCTGGGAGATCCAGGTCCATCACTAACCGCTGCACCAGCACAGGTTAGTTAGCCTTCTGAACCCTGGAAAAATGAATCCTCTGGGGTCAGAGAGTAAGAATTGCCACCCGCTAAGCCCACCCAGATCAAACTCAGCAAGTGTTCATGAAGCACCCACACAGTGCCAGGCACCATTTTGGGTTCTGAGTCACCTTAGGGCGTACAACATGCCCTGGGATGCAAGGCAGGAATCCCAGGGCCTGGGGCTCCCTGACTGTGTGAGTCTGTGCTGGTCCTGGCCCGCGAGGGCCTCATTCCCCAGTCTGAAGCGAGACATTGGAGGGAGATGTTGAACCCCAGCGTTTTTCACACTCTCCAGAGGCTCTGCAGGGATGGGGCTGAGATCCAGGTGGTGACTCCCCACCTGTGGCAGTGATTGAGGGTCTGCCTGGAGGCTGGGTGGCTACGGGACGCGTGATACAGAGAACCGAATGATGACTCAGGTCCCCGGAACCACCTGATGTGGTTCTAAGTCCTGAGAGGACCGTGCCAGTAACACCAAGTGTATTTATTATGAGTAATGAAAAGTGTGGACATTTCTGTGCTCTTCTCACACCGCTTTGCCTTTAGCCTGCTCTTTCCTGCCCTTACCCCAAATCACAGGCCCCGACTGAGCTCTTGGCATAGGAAGCAGGGAAATGGAAGTGTGCAGGCATTTTACCTCCTTGCCCACCGCAGCCACCCCATGCCCGAGAAGGAAAAGCAGCCCTGAGATTTCCAGAGTGAGAGTTGGCTCTTAACCTTCTTTTCTTTTGGGAGGGGGTAGATTCTGCAGCCCCAGCCTGAACCAGAGATGTGGGTTTTCAATTACACAATTAAATGCACAATTAGGCATAATTACCAGTGCTCAGAGCCTGAGACTGCTCATAATAGGCGTGTAATCTACTGCAGCCTCTGTTTATACTACTCAGTGCGCTCCCTAATGATGCCAGGATGCCTTCACACTGCACTGTTGCCATGGCGACAAGCCTGCCATCCCCATACAAAGCTGACACATAGTGTTCTGGTCCCAGGCCCCTGGATTATTTCCAAGGCCTCTGCAGCCAGCCAGGTGGGCCGGGAAGGCAGGTCAGCCCTCCTTGTCCTCTGCCATACCTCACTGGACAGGCCAGCCTGGGAGCCACAGGAGCATGGGAGGAGACCTTCAGCCCCTCCAGAGTCCTCAGGTCACTAGCATGGTGGCCCGGTGCTGTGGCAGGCCTGGTGTCTGAGCGTCTCAGACTCCTGGGGGCCGAGGTCTGGAGAGAGGCCCTACTACACCTGGTTGCCACTTAGGCCCAGATCTGCACAGAACTGGCAGTGGGACCTTGAGCCAGTCCTCCTTCTCCCCATTCCCCGTATGTAAAATAGACCTTGGGGTGTCTACACAGGCGTCACCTAATAGGCAGGACTTACTAACACTTAGGACACACTTGGTACTGTTGTTACGGCAGTACCTTGAGCAGCTTGGGCACTTTCACTGTACTCTGCTTGGCGAACCCTGTGTGGTGAGCAGCTCTAATCTTTTTCTTTCTTTTTTTTTTGGTGGTACTAAGGATCAAACCCAGGGCTTCACACGGGCTAGGCCAATACTGCTGCTAAGCTACATCCTCAGCCCTTTCCC
>PVIC010038065.1:0-17768 GCA_004025085.1 Thryonomys swinderianus | reverse complement strand
AATATTGACTTCATGTAGATTTTTGCTCATATTAACATTATCATATTTGCTCATGTTAGCCACAAGTGCTATTATCAACACCACAGTATGTAACATTTCTGTCATTTTACTTTGTTGCTAAAGCACAAAGTCACTTAAAAGTTAGAGGTTCTGAACACAACATTCATGGACATTGCTTATTCTACTTTCCACCTCATTAAAATCTGAACTGTCCATGCTACTGTGACTTGAATGTGGTTGTTTTCCCTGAAACTCAGGTTGATGTTTAATTCCCATTGTGAGGTGTTATGTGTGAGAACTTAACCTGACTGTGGTTTTAGAGGTAAGGCCTTTGAGATGGGTACTTTCAGAAGACAGTGATCAGAATACACACACACACACACACACACACACACACACACACACTCCATGTCTCTACTATGGAATCCACTATGACACTTTAGATTTCTGGCAGTGAGAAGACCAGCAGATACAACCCTGCATTCTTCTTTCCTCCTGCTCCCCAAGACAATATCTAGCTTCAAGGTTTACTTTTCTAACATGTTGAGAAGCTAGGTTTAAGGATTGTCATGTGCAGTCTCCATTGACCATTTGTTTATACCCAGTACACAGCCATACAGTGCTCAGTTAGTAAAATTTATATTCTGTTTCTTTGGCTTGTATAAACCTTACTGAGATTTCCACTGTGGAGTTAGCAATTGGTCCGCTGATGTATAGGCTTTCCAGTGCTACAACGGAATCCTAAGGTAACTTATTAAGAGTAAAGGTTTATTTTGTTTCACAGAGTGTGGCTGCAATCCATGTTCAACTGGTTCTACTGCTCCAGGCCTGTGGTAGCACATCACAGCCACAGCTCATGGTGGAGCAAGCTAATAACCTCTTAGCTAGGAAGCAAAGGTGAAAACAAGGAAAGGGCTGGACACTCAGAGCACGAGTGACCTCCCACTGTGCCTCATCTCTTAAAGTTTACCATGTTGAGGAGTAAGCCTTTCCCACAAGGGCCATTAGGAGATACCTAAGATCCAAACTACAGAATTTGTTAAGGCCCTATTCCTATAATTAAAAAAATTACTAGTGTGATAAACTACACATCACAAAAATTACCACTTTAACCTTAATTGTATATTTATAAAATGAAGTTTCCCTGAGTATGTTCACATAATGATGTTCAACCATCTTTTTTTGTTGTTGTTATTCCAGAGCACTGAAAACAATCTAGGTAGAAGCCATGCTTCCAATAAGGAATCACTCGCCATTTCTTCCTTTCTGATAATCACCAGCATAGTTCTAAATCCATGAATTTGCCTACTCTAGATATTTCATATAAGTGCAAACATGTAATACCTGGTCTTTTTGTGTCTGGCTTCTTTTACTCAACGTATTTACAAGATCTGTCAATACTTCAATATGTTTATGGCTAAAAAATAGTGCATAGATATATCACATTCTGTTTATCTATCTCTTGATAGAAATATGGCTCTTTCCGACCCTTCAGGTATCTTGAACACAGGTGCTGTGAATAATTATGCACAAATGTGTTTGTGGACGCTCCCTTCCCCCACCAGGGGACAGTGTGAATCTCAGTCCTCCATGTCTAAAACTTTTGCAGTTCAGTTTTCTACATTTGGGAGAAATCTCGGGGATCAATACATCCTGAATTCAATGACCAGGTCCTGGAAAATCGCCTTGGTAAGCATGGTGTCTCGCTGCCATGTTAAGTGTATTTCCAATTATTTTGGGTGAAGTCATCAGAATACAGTTGCTAAGTTGTGCGTTAATTCTTTGCCTACTTTCTTCTTATTGGCGTGCAGGTCCTCTCATGCTCGCTGCTTCACGTCTCCCACAGTTTCGATCTGAGGATTAAAACTTGCCCTTTCACGAGAAGCTGCTTGGTCAGCCTGAAGGGTGGAAACAGCCTTCTCGATGGGAAGAGCTGCTTGGAAGTTTCTGACCCTCTTCTGTCCCACAGGAAGGTGTGCTAGGACAGCAGGACACTCCAAGCCCCATCTCTCACCCTGCTCCTCCTAGGCCTTTTTGCTGCTTTTGGCCTTCATTAGATGTACTGTGATGGTTAAACATCTCCCTTAACATTGTGATAATTTTAACCCATATTATTTTTAAACAAATGCACACATGTAGCCTGTTTGAGCATTTCTATTCTTCCTACGCAGCCGGCTACCTCTGAGGAGTCTGAAAAAGTGTTTGACTCATCCCTGTTCTCTTCTCTTTCCTGTGTTACTTCTTTTTGGTGCCATAACTGGAAGCATTTCTACTTCTTGAATAACAGGACTTCAGTTGTGTCACATCTTACCTTGTTACAGGGTCTTACTTTCTTTTCTATTGCAGACTATGTTTTAGAACAGTTTTAAACTCACAGGAAAATTGGGAGATGCAGATATGTAATATATCCCTGACCCAAACGTACAACTTCAACTTTATTAACATCTCCCACCGGAGTCATAAACTTGTTACAACTGATGGACATACATTAACACATCATTCTTACCCAAACTCATAATTTACAAAACTTTGTATTCCTGAGGTTGCGTATTCTATAATTTGTACAAATAGATAGTGGCATAGATCCATTAATGGAGTGTCATACGCAATTTCTTTTCTGTCCTGCTGGGTTTATCTGTTAGTTTCTTCTTCCCTTTAATGCCAGGTAACCACTGACTTTTCTTTTATCCATAGTTTTGTCTTTTTTCAGACTGTCATGCAATTATATTCATATGCAATTAGCCTTTCGGGATTAATTTCTTTCATTTAGTAGTAAGCTTTTAAATGTCCTCTGTGCCTTTTTATGGTATAAGAGTAATATTTTTAGGGAGGAAAAACATTCCATTATCTGGATGCACTACACTTTATTTCTTCATTCACCTACTGAGGATCATCTTGGTGCATCTATGCTTTGGCAATTATGAATAAAGTTGTGTGCATAAGTTTTCAACCCCTTTTGGGTCAATAACAGTAAGTGTCATTTTGAGCCATTTGGTAGCACTGTGTTTAGTTTTGTAACAACTCACCCATGTTGTCTTCCAAACTGGCTGTATCATCTTGCAATTAATGATACAGCATCACTGGCACTTACTTGATGCTTTCAGTGTTCTTGATTTCAGCCACTCTAATAGGTCCATAGTTATATCTCAATGTTGTTTTAATTTTCATCTCTCTGATAGCATAAAACATAGAGCATGGGGCCAGGGATATAGCTCAGTGGTTCCAGCATCTGTCTGGCAAGTAGAAGGTTCCAAGTTCAATCCCCAGTACCACATACTACAATGCCAGGTGTGGTTCCTCACACCTATAACCCCAGCACTCAGGACACAGAGGCAGGTTGATTGCTGTGAGTTCGAGACTTGCCTGGACTATATAGTGGGTTCAGGGCCAGCTTGAACTACAAAGCGAGACCCTGCCTAAAAACAAACAAACAGAAAAACCATAGAGCATGTTCTCATGTATTCGTTTGACTTACCTTTTTATTTTCTATAGTAAGTTGTTGGTAAAGATCTTTGACCTATTTTTAAAACAAACATGCTTTCTAACTGTTGAACCTTAAGAATTCTTTATGTATTTTGGATAATAGTCCTTTATCAACTACATCTTTTACAAATATTTTCTCCCAGTATGGAGCTCATCTTTTCATTCTCTTGACACTGCCTCTCACAGAAAAGAAATTTTGCTCTTCTTTCTTGAAGCCATATGACTGATGGGCTACAGGAGGGTATGACTTACAGTGAAGTGAAACATATCAATTTTACATTTTAAATATTAAATTGTCTTTTTATATGTATAACAGACATCTAGAAAAAGTGAATTGTATGCTTAATGGCTATTTTTATGTTGAGTTTAGGAATTCTTGTATTACTAGAGGACATGCATTCTTAAACATCTGTCAAAGCAAGGATCTCTAAAAATTTCACCAGGACTTGTGTGTCCCATACTTATGGTCTCCAAATGGTCTTTGCTTCATGTGGCTTTGTTCACTGTGGCTCCTCCAAAGGGCTGTGGCTAAAAAAACTGGTGGAACAAACTCTGAACGCCTTTGAAGCATTAGCTCCCAAAGCTGCATTTTAGCTCTTTTCTTGTTTAAAGTCTGCATCCATAAATCCACCTACAATCAATCCCTCCTTCACCTGGTCTGCATCCCAGACCCTTGTCAGTACCAGATCCACAAACATTGATGAGGACACCACCCATATAGTGTCAAGAGCATAAAAGCTATAAAAAGGAATAATCATTAGCCATAGTGTGAAAAATTCAAGAGAGTTCAAGTGAAATGAGAAATGAGAAAAGGCACACATTTTAATGACCCAGTGAGAGGAATTTGAGCAAAGCTGTAGAACTGGAGCCCAAGATAAATATCTGATGTTTTCAAATGTTTTTACATCACTCTCCCTCCTTTCCGACCCTCATTAAGGTTGTAATTACTTTTGTACATAGCAGTTTGATATTGACTTTCCTCCAAAATGATTAGCTCCGTGAATGTAAAGACTGTGTCTTTCATGTAACATTTCTGTGTCTTGTATTTTCAGCACCGAACGATCTCTGCCATAGAGGAAATGCTCAGTTCATAAAAGTGGAATGAATGCAAATTAACAAAAAGCTTAAAATGCAAAACTTTGGGGGAATTGTGGATAGAAAGGTCAGTGGATGTTTACTCCTGTAGGTCTCTATTACTGACAAACCATGAAAACTCGGGCATGTCATTTAACCCTTTTCATCATCAGCTTTCTCTTTGGTGATAGGGTTTAATGATTTTTCCACCTCTGATGTCTTTTCCCTATGTTCAGTGCTGTTTTTCAGTTATACATCCATAAATCAGTTTAATGTTATCTTTTATAGCCACACATTTCATTCCCAGCTCTAAACCATTCTAACCAAAGCTCTTGCTAAAATGAAGATAATTAGTAATTATACTTTCCTGAACATTTTTGTTTCACTGTCTGATTCTGAGAATTCTAACTGAAGATGTTCCTCTGTGAACCACACAACTACATTTAAAAACAAAAATCTCCAAACTCATTTGTTATTTTTACTTATTAAGCAATAATCTGCACTAAATGATTCTTTGCTTGACTTGTCTTTCAATATTGTTTCTGCCTCTGCACCTGGATTTAGGCCACTTTTTCCCTGAGGGGTGAGGCCACATTCAATTTTTAATCTTTCTCAAAAGTATCTGAATTCATTAAACAAAGTGATACAATTCGAAGTACAGTTATTGGAGAAACATACAGCTTTTCTGGTAAAAGCATCCACAAGGGTTCATGCTGGAGGTACAGATTCCATTTTGTTTCTCAGCTACTCAAGGAATACAGTATTCGAGAAGACCTATTTTAAGAACCAGTAAAGTAGAATAGATCTGACATGAAATACAGTTCTCTAGTCTTCAGCATGATGACCCAGATGAAATCAGCCTCTAAGCATACTCATAAGACTCAAACAAAGATTCCAATTTATTTAAGAAAATCAAGCCATTAGAGCAAAATAATTTAAGGGAAAAGAAACCTTGAGATATTTTTGGCCAATTATTTGAATTGAATAAAAGCACTTATTACGTTTACAACTTCCGTGTTTTTGACCAAAAACTTGAGAGGTTGCACATAAAGAGCTGAAAAAAACAGATAAAAGAAGGGATTTTACCTGAGATAAAGCAGCCAGTTTCTCATTGTAGGTTCATAACTCTTAATTCTTTGAAGTTTTCCTACTGGAGGACATTATTCTCTATTGTAAAAATGTCATAAATTCTTGCTGGTAAAATACACCTATATTTTATAGTCTACTGAGTCAAAAGTGCTATATGGTAAGTATTTTACAGAAAGGTACATGGAGATCAACCCTAAGAGGGCTGCTACCATTTCATGCAAAAAAATGAGTTGAGGGTAAAGTGAGCTCTGAGAAATGTTATGAAAGGACCGGCCAACTCTTATCCTCCTCTAGTCAGGACCTAAAGTCAGTAGGCTCAGGGCAGTGGGGTTGCTAGCAAGCTATATTTCTAAGTATCAGGAGTTATGTTCTTATATTTTACATGTTAAGAGAAATGTTAAAACATTTTTGTTTTTTTTTTCCTCTGGGATTTTGCCTTCATCACAGAATTGAAAGTATAACTTGTGTTGAAATGAAAATACTAGAGGGAATTCTACTCCCCTCTCCTTTTATTCATGAGGTATTAAAAATCCTTGTATTTTTATAGAGTACAGTGATGGATGCGTTTTGGCAAAGTAAAAATTGAATAAAATGTTATGATGAATTATAAATACTGAAATATTTCACTCTTTCATTTCAGTACTTTGCATTAAATATGAGTGTTGTATCTCTTTCAAGTGACTGAGTTAATTTTATCTGAGAAAAATAATAAACTGATCATTTCAGGAAGTCTTCTTGGAAAACTTTACACTCACTTGATTTTTCCTTTTACATACATATGTAACTCAGTCTTGAAGAGCCAAGAAAATGTTTTCTATGTATCATGAAGTCCATCAAGTGGAAAAGAACTTGAAGCAAATACTGACAGAGAGCAGTGACTTACCATTTTCCTTAGTGGGGAAAAGTTTGAATTAGCTCCTCATGGTTGGATCCCCACTGTAAGTGACTTCTTCAATGATCTTTGATAAAACTCAGACTCTGGCAATTTTAATGAGCCTGAAATATAAATAGGGTGAGAACTAGTTTACAAATCATTTATCTGAAAGCTACATGTATTTGTATACAGAAGCAAAGAATAAAAGGGAAACAGGAGATACAAATCTATCCCAATCATTTATCACTTAATTGAAATAAACCAGCAGAATAAGATACAATACAATCATAATAAAATAAGATATAATATCATAGTAAAATAATGTATAACAATTTGAATGTAATAAAAGTGTGAACATGGCTTCAGTGCACTACTCAAAATACTCAGAAAAGAGAAACAAAAAACTATGTATGTGGCCAAACTTTCTCCATGCCCAACGACTGGTGAGTACAGTAAGGGGCTATGTATCTGCTCAGGCTTCTTGGAGTCACCTAGATTTCATAATTTGAACACAGAGTAACCATTTGTGACTGGAAAAGAACTCATGGCTTCTCATGCTTCAGCCAGTTTTTATGTAATATAAACCTATTCATTTACACAAACATAGAAGGTAACAGTCACACCTGCCAAAGATTTGCTGTTGCTCTATACACTCGCAGGTATACTTGACACTCGCAGTCTTTAACTTTAGCCTGATGACTAGTACATGCTATTGTGATTTTATTTTCATTTTCCTGATGACCAACACAGTGGAAGGATTGTCTGTGTTTATTTTCCCATTCAGCTGAAGCTCCTACTCAAGGATTTTGCCCAGCATATTGTTGGGTTATTTATTTTTTTCTTATATGAAAAAACATATTTGTATATGATTTCTTTTTATAGGTTATATACTTGAGACTTTTTTTCAAAATATAAATGTTAGAAATATTTCTATATCTGTCTTTCTCCTTATGTTATTTCTATGTGATTAGCAGTAGTTCTTAATTTTAATGTGTACAATTTATAATACTTTCCTTTATGGATCTGACTTTTTCTGCCTTATGTAAGAAATGCCATGAAAATATATTTCCCAAGGGACAGAGATTTAGTGGATTTAGTAGATTTTAGGGCACCATGCTGACCTTGCAAGCACAAGGACCTGAGTTCAATCACTGGTACTACCAATTAAAAAAAAAGAAAGAAAGAAAGAAATAATGCAAAACAAAACAAAACAAAACCTCTCATGTCTTTTAGAATTGCATTGCTTCATTTTTCACACTAAGACCATTAATCTACTTGGAATTGATTTTTGTCCACAGGGTGTGGTAGGGATGGTTTGCTTTTCCCCACGTGGGTAGCCACTGACTCAGAAGCATTTATTAAAAAGACTAGTTTTCTTCCAGGGCTCTTCAGTACCTATTTACCAAAAACTACAGATGAGAGGATTTGCTTTAAAATTCTGAACAACTTGTCCATCTTTGTGTAAATCATATATTATTTAACCAGCTGTTGTTGCTTTATTAAAAACACTCGATCCACAATGGAGTAATTTCTCTCACATTTTTTTCTCCTTTTGCCCAGGAAGCAGAGGGAGAGAATGGTAACTCTTCATAAATATTTTGACTGTTCTTAAAAACTTAAATTTCTGCGTGTTTTTGAGACAAATATATTTAATAATTAAATTTGTGAGTATTCTAACTTATGAACATTATATATATTACACACATATTTATATATATACACACACGCAGGCATTTTTCAATTTGTTTTAATTTTGTATGTACAAAATCTTTCACATATTTTATTAAATTGATACAAATAATCCCTCTTTATTCTTCACCTGATTTAGCAGCTAGCATTACACACACATACACACATACAGAAGTGTATGTTTGTGTGTCTCTGTATTTAACCTTTTACTGATCTGTTATCTATCTAGTTCTCACCAGTGTATACATCAAAGTCAAATAACATGTTTTTCTTTAAAATCAGGTTCCTTGAATCACTTGATTAACACGGTATCCAACAAATTTTTCAACTTTAACATTTCCATTTATTTGTATTACAATTTCTTTTTCACTAATAGGTGAACTATCAATACTTAAAGACAAAATACATATATTGTTTTCTTAAAAAATTCACAACCATTTAAACATTCATTTAAGATCATTTTTAAAATTAGCAATTATTCTACTAGGAAGTTTTCTCTTGTTTTATTTGCTATCATTATATAATTATAGATTTATTTTCTATTTTTATGGACTTGTAGATTATTTTATTCAACGGTAATGACTGTCATTGTTCACTGTGAGGTTAAATTTGCCTTTGGACCAGGTGGTACCTGTTTGTGCTCTCAGCAATCTGACCGAGTGGGTCAAGAAGCCTGCAGGGTCAAGCCCAGGTGGGACAATTTAGGAAGATCCTCTCTTAAAAAATAAAGATTTGAGGATGTAGCTCAGTGTGAAGACCTTGGGTTCATTCCCCAGTGCAAAAAAAGAAAGACACAGAGAGAAAAGACAGAGAAAAACATGTTACTTCTATGGCCAGAGAGACCCTTTTTGGCTTCGTATGATTTTGACACGTCCTCTTCATTTTCTGAGTGTTTATTTTATAACATGACAAGATATTCCAAGCTCATCCTTTATTGTGGTGGTTTCGCAATTAATCCAGTCTTCAAGGAAACCAGTGCCTTTTAACATGTCTTTCTCATGTTATTCTAATATTTGTTGTAGATAAGATTATAAGGTTAAGGGCCTGAAATTTAGCTCAGTGGTTCCTGCTCCTGCCTCGCAAGCTTAAGGTCCTGAGTTTGATCCCCGGTAACCACATACAATGCTGGGCGTGGTGACTTACGCCCACCAGCAATCAATACCACATACCACAGTACCCGGCGTGGTGGCTCACGCCTGTAATCCCAGCACTGGGGGGGCAGAGGCAGGAGGATTGCTGAGTTTGAGGCTTGCCTGAGCTACACAGTGAGCTCAGGGCCAGCCTGAACTACAAAGTGAGACCCTGTCTCAAAAAAAAAAAAAGAAAAAAGAAAAAAAAGTTGTGTGCTTGCTTCGGCAGCACATATACTATTATAAATTATAAGAAATTTTCTTACAAATTATAAAGTATTAGTTTCCTATACCTACTTTCTGTAACAGATTTCCAGAAACCTAAGAGTTGAAGGTAATATGAATTTATCATCTTATATTTCAGGAAGGCAGAAGTCCAAAATATGTAATCAGAACTGTATTCCTGCTCGAGGTGCCAGACAATATCCTTCTCGCCTTCTTTGGGTCTAGAGGCTGTTTTCACTTGTAGGTTTACAATCCTATGTGCCCCTCCCCCTGCTTTCATCATTGTCTTCTTTCCAGCAGGAGCCATCTTCTTGGAAGAAGCTGTGACATTACAATGGTCTGAGCATGACATAGTCAAGGGTATCACTTTCACCTTAACATCCTTAAGTGACCACATCCACAAAGTCTCTTTTACTCTGGAAGGAAACAATCAATCACAGCTTCTTGGAATTAGTCTTGTAGAACAATCAACGGGGGATGTGGTTTACCCTATACGAGACAATAAATGTTATCAAATAAATTATCTGCACCAACTGAGATATTCATAGATCATCTTTACTTTCTACAATGGTGACTTCATTTTAATGTTCCCATCTTTAAAAACCTTGTTTTCCTGAAATGACTTCTTGGTGATGTGCTACCTTTTGTACATATCGTTAGATTCTAGTTGCTGAGACTAATGTATCCTGACTTTTTAATGGGATTGTGTCCCTATAAACTCATGGTGTGTTGAAAATCTTGTAAGTCAAAACTGAATCTAATATATTTAACATCCTGGAAGTTACAGCTTACTTTAGCCAATGTTATGCGTGCTTAGAACACTTAGCTTAGCTTACATACATAGCTAGGAAAAGGGATCTAACATAAAGCCTGTGTTATGATAGTGTTGAAAATCTTACCCAATTTATTGAATATCTATACCAGAACATGCTGATAATACAGTATACTATGCAGTATTGGGATTTCTATTTTAAAGCTGTGTGACGGATTTAGACTCACTGACCAGCGTGGATAGGAAATATCCTGCTGCCTATCACCAGCCAAGGACAAGATCAAAATTCCAAATTCTGGGCCAGGAATTTAGCTCAATGTTTCTGGCATTGGTCTCACAAGCAGAAGATGCAGAGTTTGATTCCTGGTACCACATACCACAGTGCTGGACATGGTAGCTCACACCTGTAATACCAGCAATCAGTACCACACACTACCATGCCAAGTTGGTGGCTCATGCCTGCAATCTCAGCACTCAGGAGGCAGAGGCTGGAGAATTGTTGGGAGTTCACAGCAAGCTTGGGCTACGTAGTGAGCTCAGGGCCAGCCTGAACCACACAGTGAGAACCTGTCTCAAAACAAAAGAAAACAAAATGAAACAAAACAACCCCTTTCAATTATGGTTACTATCAAATGCCTCTTAGATTTGTATCATTATAAAGTCAAAACATTGTACAGTGGCCCATTATAAGCCTGAAAGCATGTGTTTTTGCTCAATGTCTTTGCATCTGTTTTCACAAGTAAATTGGATATTTTTTCTCTTTTGATGTTCTGCACAGTTTCTTCAAAAATCATACCAATTTGATGCTCAGATAGAGAGTTGAAAAAGTCTTTTTTCCTGGCCCCATTAAGATTTCTTCTCCTATTCTTATTTCTTTTCCTGTATTTTCTATGGATTTAATTTAATTTCTTATATTCTAATATTTTCACATAGAGGTTTTTAGCATATAGGTATTGAACTTTTTTCTTTCCTGGCATAGATATTAAAAACTGAAACAATTTCTGATGTGTAGCATTTTCATTAATACCACTGATTCAAAATATATTAATTTAGTTTCTTTTTCCTTTGGATTTTTTTCTCTGAATTACAGCTCAACTGTGGTAACCAGGATTCATATGTACAAACATTCTCTATAAAGATTGAAGTTATTAGTTTACCATTGTTAACAACAACTTACTCTGTGACTGATTGCAGACTTTTACTACAAATACATAAGTTCATAAATAATATATAATATTGTCTTCTTGATTTCAAGTTTATATCCATAAATGGTTACATCATTCTGTCCCTTTTTCTGATTGTCTTTAAGACTTTGAGGCCTATTAATATTAATATATGTGGTTCTAGTACATCCATTTTAACTTCTAGTAATTACTACAGTTTCATAGTAATAATAACTACAATTTATTTGCATATTTCCATTTGGAAGATTTTTAAGTTATTTTCATTTTTATTGCTATGGCAAAAAGTGCTAAAATCTACATATTGTTCTTATAATTTTGTGAATTTTTACAAATTCTTTCCTTAAAAGTATGTTTGAAGGAGGAATTGTGGCATTCTTTGATTATATTGGATATTGTCCAGTTATTAAACAAACTCAATAGTTGTAGTAAATTTCCCATCAAAGTTGGGAATTTTAAATTTTGTCAAGATTCTCTCTCTCTCTCTCTCTCTCTCTCTTTTTTGGTCAGTTTTTGTCTCACTGTCGGGAAACTTCAATTTTAGCAGCCTCTTGTGTGTGCAAAAATGTTCCTCATTTTTATTTTGATAGTCATTGTATATTTCCCCTGAATATTAAGGTTTGATAATGTTTATATGTTTTCTGTACATTGTCTACTCATGTCCTTTGTAATATTTTACTTAGGAATTTTATATTTACAATCCTAATTTCTTTTTCTTTTTGGTACCAGGGAGCAAACTCTGGCTCTTGTGCTTAGGAAGCAGGCACTGGAACCACTGAGCTAAATCCCCGGTCCTACGTTCACAATTTTCACTTTGCTTTTATTTTTCCTGTCTTTGTCTGATTTTACTTTTAAAGTTATTACTTAAATTGTGAAATGAGTTTGTGCTTTTCAGTTTCTCTTTCCTGCTGAATATTTTTACTGACTTTCTTTCTGAAGGTTGGACAAAATAACTCAAGAATAGTCAGGTTTCTGAAAATTTTGTTTTGTTGGAAATAAGGAAAATGAGAAAGAAGGAAAATAATTTTGACTTTAAATTCCATATCTTTACTACCTACTTGTCTATTATAGGTTTCTGCTTTTAATTTGGAAAATTGTTTTGAAAATATATATAGTTCACCCAGGTTTTCAATTATTTTTAGCAGTTAGAACATTCTCTTGTGACCTTTAAAATCAGTACAATATCTGTTGTTATGCCCTATCAGCTCATAATAGTTAAATTTTTTTATTCTTCTTGTTGGAAATGTGACTAATTTGTTACTTCACTAAAGACTATATTTAGTTTTGCTGAAATTTCTTAGGCATTAAGTTTTATCTCATTTTTGAAATTTATTTTCCTAATTGATTTTGTTGTTATTTTCTAGCCTGATTTAATGCCTCAATTCATTTGCAAATATCCTCATTTCTTATCAAGAGTCTATGACTCAAATGTATTCTAAATAGAACCTTAATGTTGCATATTTTAATCACTACATTTTTTAATTGTTCAACTTTAAACATCTTAATAATTCTAAAATAATTTAGACATAGCTTTCTAAATGGCTCATTTACTATGAATGATCAGTTTACTATTTGGTTATTACTTTGATTTATTCTAGAAGTTCAGACAGCGTAGAATCTATGAAGTTCAGTAAACATTTCCTGTATACTTACAATGAAATTATAATTTGTATTTCCTGGGTGTATTATTAACCTTCTCTCTTTTCTGTCTTTGTATTTGTGTTTCATTCAAATTTTTACATCTTAACTACTTTACTTCCGGAAGTTTATCCAGGAGGTTTTGTCTGTTGAGTTTATATATATATCATGATAACTGTAACTTTTTGAAATTTATTTTTAATTCTTTTGATTTTTACTTAATGTGGATCAAAATTCAATATAAATCAAGAAAAAACTCATTCTTGCAAGTTCTTTGTAAATTATCTGTTAGTCTGATTCAGTTCAGTTGTTAAGTAACTGACAGCAATAATTTCTTTGTAGTTTTTTTTCATTTTTGTTAATGTTTGTTTGACATCTTTTTCCATGTGCATATTGTCAATTTGTCAATGTGCTTTTAGCGTGGATTTTGATTACTAAACAAAATTAGGCAATTATAGACTTTTGCTAGGGACTTAATTATGTCCATGTATTGATCTATTTCACTTATTTTTAACATCTTGGTTAGTGTTTTCTGTTCACATCATTTTCCTTCGGTCTTCCTCCTATTTTCTTTTGAATTAATAAAAATTTCAGTAGCTTCCTTTATTTTTCCTTAGGTCTAATTGTAGTATTATTTTAGTAGATATTCTAGATTTTAAAAGATATGTAGGTAGGCATATTTTCTAACAAGTTCTAGTGCAATGTGAGATTTCTCTCCTTCACTTGTATGTACATAACACGGACCATGTCACACTCTTTCCATGAATTAGTCATTTTAACTTACCACCTTGTTATTATCAATGAAAATTATAATTTTACCTTTTTAAAATAGATAATACCTGCAAATTGTTTTTGCAGGTCAATGAATTATTACATTCAGCAAAATTCTACCAATTCTGATCGAGTTCACATTTGCTTGACAATTTATAATTAATCTTTAAGCTGAATATATGTGGTATATGCTCTTGATTGGTATATATGTGAAAATGACATTTTCTCTTATTTAACCATGTATATAATTGTAAATCATAGCTTTTATGTTCAGCATCTCAAATATGCAAATATCTTCAAAGTTTTAAATTCAATTTTATTCATGTTTGTCTTTCATACTACTCAGAATTCAAAATTTGTTCTGAATATTTTTGTCTTTACTTTTGAAAAATTCAGTTATATCTGCTCAGAATGTTCTCGTCACTTCTTCTATTTCCTTCTCTTGAAGTTTTAGGGATATAGAGTGAATACGTTTATTTGAACACTGTAGATTCCAAAATTCTTACTTATTACCTTTCAATAACAGGTTTCAAAATCACGGAACTCAGTGAAATGTTAATATACCTCACAAAAGAATGAGAGGGATCAGGTAAGTCGGATTGCTCTGGCTTTTTCCCAGGTGCAAGTTTCAGACCCTTTGATGAGCCAGGGCTGTGAGCCTGATGAGGGAGGCTGTCAGGCCACTTTAGGTGTTGGTCTTGGAATGTAGAGTCAGCGTGCAACACATGACATGCGAGAATTTCCCTTGGAATCTTAGTTATTTAGAGGATTATTTTGGTCAATCAATGAAACAAATAAAACAAATGTTTAAAGTCTGCTTTTTTAAAACAATGACACTGTCCTTTCCAGAAGGGAATCTCTGGGTAAACCTACAACTAGTCTGCCATCTTAATTTTGATGGAACTAACAGCAGTAAGATGGAAACATAAAGAACAGCAGTAAAACAACAACAACAACTGCCTAGAACTTCAACTCATTATTTAACCTATTAGCAACCTACTCTAACCACTTACATGACTAAAGGGAAAAGTAAATTAGGATGGATCCGACCACATATTATGAGTTAGTATCCACAGGCTTGGAAAGAGAAATCAGCCAGCTGAGAACAGCTTCATGGGGTGATGCTAATGGGCCCTGAAGTGCAAGCTTCTGTTTTTATGGATGGCTACTCTAACCACTTAATTAAGTTAGATAAATCCAGGAACTCTAGTTCTTAAAGGGGAGCATATGTCATTTGCCTATTTTTAATCCAACATGATGATTGACCTGGATTACAAAAAGTTTTCATATAGCACTAGTCAGCAATCTCAATAATTATAGGATTTGAGAAATAATTTTTAAAAAATGTACTAGATCCAAAAATATGTGTCTTAGTGGATTTAGTTCTAGTTATAGATTCAGGCACACATTATAAAGAGCTTTAATGAGGTTCAGTTTACATATTACATGTATCTGTTCTTAAGTACCTTTAGTAAGCTGTTTTTTCTCTTGCTTAAATGAACATTTATCATTTTGCATCTTTTTATAAGCCTTTTATAAGACTTTCAGAGATGCCATAATGTGTTTTCTTGAAGTTTTAAATCATTTCTGAGAAATGCTTGGTGAATATCCTCCCTGTTTGCTATAAAGTGGACACTAAGAACAGAGAGATGTAATCCAGACTGAGACTGTGTTCTTAATTCCTTTTTTAGAACTATTTCCCTCTGGTGATTCCTCAGATGCAAGAATCAAAGCCAGGTCATAAGTATAGAATTTTAAACCTGTTCTAAGAGATCCAAAGGTCATTGGGTTAATATTTATGCTTTTCTATTGTAAACTCCAATAATCACTTAAAAGACGTTTGCAGCATGCATCATTGTTTCTGATGACTTTTAAATACAACAAGCAATATTCTAATTCATTCATTTCCATAATATTTATTTTCCTGCGTTATGCATCATTTCTCCCCAGGGATCTGGATTACATATAAGAAGAAACCTCTATAGCTGTAGAAAATTATTTAGTCCTTAGTTACTTAATGTACTTTTTCTGCTTCCAGCCCCTCAAAAAACATTTGAGTTAAAAGATTTGGCATTGAAAAGAATGGCTCCCCAGGCAAAGCAGAATTAGGTTGACATACCAGACTCTGATTACTTTAGCTAACCGGGAGGGTCTTGCCTCCTACCCATGCTGATCATATCTCTTGGCTAGTAGATACCCACTTGCCTTCTAAGATGTGCCACAAAGCATTCTGGTAACATTTCTGAGTTGACAAGTACATTTTTCTGGCCTTTCATAATACACTCTGAAATGTTCATAATTTATGTATGTATGTGTTTTCTCCTTGGTTGATGAGAAGGGCTGCGTTTTTGCACTTTGTATCATCAGCATGTGGAATAAGACCTAGTAGGTAGATGACCCGAATGTTACTGGGTTCCTAAGTACCATCTGTGATAATTAGACACTAGAATATATTGGGGTTAGGTATATAAACCGCACTACATAGAGATTACTGAATGCAACCATTGTAAGGCAATGAAAATGACTGAATAATTAGAGATTGACAGGCTTGACTTTGGTGGGGGACAATTGCAGTAACTTCATTAATGAAGTACTGGAGTGTTCCATATAAATGAACTTGTCAACATAACATATAGATGAATAGTTACATGCTGAGCAGAAATGAGAAGTTAGCTCCATTTTGTTGCTTTTTACAGAGACCTACATTACCTTCCTGGTTCCAAATGCATTCCAATAGTTGAGGTGTGCTAGAAGTACGATCGTTTTCTTTCCATGTGTGTTCATGTATGCTCTGTTGTACAGTCTCTCTGGCTTTGTTAGGGAAATGGATGGGTTGTGGAATAATGGTGAAAATAGGTTATTGAAAATGGTGGTAGGAAAAAATCCAAAGACATTTTACAATTTTTTTTTTCTGGAAATAAACTTTGGGAATATGCTAGATTTCAAGTTTTCTTCTATAAGCTCCTTGAAGCAAGGATTTATTTTCCTTTTAATTACATTTTTTACTTCTATGTATTTATTGTATTTTAATTTACTTATCTGGGCAAGTTTTCATTAACTTTAGCCTGTATTAGCCTGTGCACAGCAGCACAAATTCAGAGCTTAATAAATATTCCATCACTGATACGCTTTTCCAACAGTTCATGTATCAAATAATAATAATTATTATCACAGTAATGTCTACATTTATTTTCTGAGTCATAAGCTCCAAGTGTTTCCAATAAATTTATTTATAGATATGAGGTATTTTGCTGCTGATCATGTTTTGTTCAAAGATAAAAGATACATTGACCTAAACTAATTATAGAAAATAAAAAATGTCAATCAGAGCTGTAAATTGTTCTCTTGTTTGTCTTAGCACAATATCTGTAATGTCCTTAATTCTTAATCCTAGTAACTGAAAAAAAAGGAAATCAGTCTTCTAGGAGCCTCAAATGTGATGTCACTTTGAAGGGGCATAGGGCCTAGGAAAGGGCATAGGCAGAAATCTAAATGCTAAGCCTTGAACTCATTCCTGATCCCAGACTCACGTATGCAAATTCTAATTAGACTTGTCTACTTCTACTTATTGTAGTTTTTTATTTTTACTTACTCAGAGTAAACACTTAACTTTTCCACTCAGATATCTGGTGTACCTCTTACTTTTATCATTTCATCGAAGACAGATCCATCTTTCTATTTGGCAAAAGCCTTCAATCTCTCTTGATTCTTATTTACATTCAAATAGATGTTGAAATCAACAAAACCTACACCTTCTGCCTTCAAACAAAATGAAAATCAGGCACTTCTTTCCCCCTCCTGAGGCAGTACTCTTATCAGTCCATGACCATCTCTCACCTAGA
>PVIC010038064.1:0-17769 GCA_004025085.1 Thryonomys swinderianus | reverse complement strand
AAAAAAAAAAAAAAAAAACATTAAAACAGAAACAATAAGCCTGCTGGAAAACAGGTTAGGTAAAACTCTTGGAGACATTGGCGTGGGCAGAGACTTTATGAATAAAACCTCTATAGCACAAGAACTAACAGAATCAACAAATGGGATCTCATCCTACTTAAAAGCTTCTGCACAGCAAAAGAAGTCACTGGCACTGCTAAAAGACAACCAACAACATGGGAAAAAATCTTTACTAGCTGTTTATCAGACAAAGGGCTAATTATCTACAATATATAAAGAACTCAAACAGATCAGCCTCCCCAAGTTGAAAGACCCAATTCAAAAATGGGCATCTGAAATGAACAGACACTTTTCAGACGCAGAAGTCAAAGCAGCCAAGAAGCATATGAAGAAATGTTCAATATCACTGGTCATTCGAGAGATGCAAATGAAAACAACACTGAGGTTTCATCTCACTCCACAAAGAATGGCCACTATCACAAAATCAACCAACCATAAATGCTGGTGTGGCTGTGGGGAGAAAGGAGCCCTTCTCCACTGTTGGTGGGAATGCAGACTCAGTTTTTCATCTTGCTCCTCTCTGCAAACAAGCCACTGTCCACCCAGGAGATCCCTGGGACGTGGCAGATGTACTTCCCTTACCTTCTGTCACTTGCAAGATCTGTCTCCACGTCCCACCCTAAGGTCGAGCTCTGTACCTTCACGTGACGATTCCACCTCTGAGTTGTGGGGTTTCTGTTGTGCTAATCTCTGAAGATTCACTGGCAGAGATGCAGAAGTGAGAGCAGAAAAGACAAGTGGAAACACACCGGCTTAGTAAGAGTTATGCAAACAGCAAGAATGGACCTTAGGAGGTAAGAACGTGAAGCCAAAGAGAGAAAAGCCAGGCCCAGGTTTGCCCTAGGTGGTTTTCTTTCTTTCTTTCTTTCTTTTTTTTTTTTTGTGGGGAGCTATGTTTATAAAGGCAATAGATGAGAGACTGTTGTAAAAGCAGAACTGGTGGTGTGAGTCACCATGCCCAACATTGTATGTGGTTACCGGGATCGAACTCAGGACCTTGCACTTGTGAGGCAGGCGCCGGAACCACTGAGCTAAATCTCTAGCCCTCTTTTGTTTTTTTTTTGAGACAGGGTCTTGCCTTGTAGTTCAGGCTGCCCCTGAGCTCACTATGTAGCTCAGGCAAACCTCGAACTCACAACAATCTTCCTGCCTCTGCCTCCCGAGTGCTGGGATCACAGGCCTGAGCCACCATGCCCAGCATTGTGGCGTGTGGTATGGTACTGGGAATCAAACTCAGGACCTTGCTCTTGCCAGGAAGACGCTGGAACCATTGAGCTAAATCCCTGACCCGTGTCACCTCTTTAGAAGGGCTTCTCACCTAGCTGGATGGAATCTTCATTCTGTTCATCACTGTGGACCCATGGTAGTGCCCTGAACATAGAGGATAGCAATATTTACTGATTGAACAAACAGGCGTAAAACTGAGAAAGAACTATGGATACTGAAAAAGTAATTGTGTGACCATGGCCACACCAAGGACAAGATCAAGATAATTCAGCCCTTTCTGACCTAAAAACTGCTTGAGATTTGACAAAAGTCATGGTTAGAGTATGGGGTACCTGGGGGAATTAAAAAAGAGCAGTATGGTTGAGTCTAGAAAGGAAGAAATGGACAGAGGGGGCCTCTGAAAGGCATGGGGAGGCACGGCACTGAGAGCCTCACTCTAACAGAAATGCAAAACTTTAGGCAGTGGAGGTGCCTGTGTATGTGTTGCACACCTTTCTTCCTTTTTTTTTTTTTGAGAACTGACTTAGCTCTTAGTATGTTGGCCGTTTCCTGTGCTGTCCTCACCTCAAGTTGTAAGAAGTGGGCAGTAATGTCAGGTCCACCCAGGGCACCAGCTAAGTTGGGCCAGTTCATGGCTCTGTGAGGGCAGAGGGAAAAGGAGACTGGACAGTACCTAGGCGCAGGTCTCCGAGTTACAGCGTCTTTTAAGATGTGGTGAGCACCTCTCCACACACGGCATCCTCCTTGACCTGTGGTTAATAATTTTTTCTCTCTAGTCTTCAAAGGTTTCTAACTCAGAGCACAGGAACCCAGAGAGCCAATCAGCCATGCCCAGCACTGCCATGTTTTTACAAGACTAGATCTGCCTATAGAATGCACATCTGATGTAAGAGTGAAGGAAAGGAGGTGACGGCTAGGCAGACGCAAGGTAGTGGTCAGCCTATTATTGACCACCTGCCCTCGGTCCTTAACCATGCCCCCAGAGCTTATTTCCAGCACTAGACCAAAATATCTTTGGCCAGCTCGGGTGTGTGAAGATGCAATAAACCCAAGTATAGTACTGTACACTCCTATAAGGAACCAGACATATTTCCAAGATACAGTACCAGGGGCCTGTGAAGCAGCTGACTAAAATAAATTCCTGATTACTTGAGATACAGGGGAGTAGCAAGAGCATTTGGTAACTTAACTCGATAGAGACTATGCTAAAGGGCATTCCAAGTAGTAATTTTAATCGGTTTCGCTCTCCGTGGAGCTTTAAAAAAACCCAAAAGGTGTAAATGTCATTAAGAGCAATTAAATTCACCTTTTAAGCCCAGTCCACAGGTAGATAGGAACAATAATAAGACAAAAAGATTAAGAAAAATAGCCGAGCGTCAGCGCCTCTGCAATCGGTACCGTGGGGATAGGGAAGGTTCGGCTCGGCGTGAGAGCACGCTAGTTCTGCACAGGGCACACTGGCTCGGGGCCGGGGCGCCCGGGGCCGAGAAGGAGCACCGCGCGTGGCCAGGCACGCGCCTGCGCGTGCTCACGTGTACACAAACCGCGCGCGCGCGCCACACACTCACGCACTCACACGCTCCGCTGCCCCCTGGGGGCGGGTCTCTTTCTTTAAAGAGCGGACTCTGCACACCCAGGCTCCCTAGGCCCGGGGGCGGGACCGTAGGGCTAGCAGCCAATCGGTGCGGCGCCGCGGCTGGAGCGCGGTGACGCGTACCAATGGGCTCGTAGGGGGCGGGGCCGCGCGGGGACACTATTGTTGATGAGAGCGGCGGCGGCGGATGCAGCCCCGCTCGTCGAGGTTGAGGCCCGCTCCCCCGCACCTGAGAGTCTGGCTTCGTCACCCCGTCGCGGGATCTCCTCGCGGCCCGAGGACGCTCCCCCGCGGCCTGGGGACAGCCAGCCCACGTCTCGCCCCGTCACCCGGGAGTGGGCCATGTCCCAGCGGGTGCGGCGCAGCGGGTCCCCCCCGCCGGCCGGCGCGCTCGGGGGCGGCGCGGTGGCCGTGGCTGGGGGCGCCGGGGGCCGCCTGCAGCCCTTGCGGGCCACCGTCCCGTTCCAGCTGAAGCCTCAGCAGCAGCACGGCAGCCCCACGCGGGGCGGCGGCCTCGGCGGCGGCAACAACGGCGGCGGCGGCGCCTCGGGGCCCTGTGGCGGGGGCGGTGGGGGCCCGCGCTCAGCGGCGCGCACCAGCCCCACGGTGGCCACGCAGACGGGCGCGGCCGCCACGGCCACGCGCGGCACCAGCCCCACTCGCGGCGCGCGCGGAAGCCCCCCGCGGCCGCAGCCCCCTCCGCCGCCGCCGTCGCCTGGCTCGTCGCCCACCCACCTGTGGGCCGGCGAGGGCAGCGCCGCCCCGCCCCCGCCCCGCGTGCGCCCGCGGCGGAGGTCCCCGGAGCAGCGCAGCCCGAGCGCGCCGGTGTGCAAGGCAGGTTCGTGCCCGGGGCGGGAGGGCGGCGGGCAGGGCAGGGCAGGGCAGGGTCGGGGGAGGCGTGGGGCTGCAGTGCCTCTGCCGCGCTGCGGGGCGCCCGGCCGCCGTCCCCGGGCCCTGAGCCCGCTCCGCGCGGGGCCGAGGTGCTACCACTAAGCGCGTGCTCGGGCCCGTCTCTGTTCATTATAAACCCGGCGCCGGACGCCTCCGGTTGCTGCGCGCTGTCTCTGGGTGAGGCGAGGGCTGGTTTGTCCCTCGGCCCAGTGACGTGGACGGTGCTCCCAGGCACATGGGTGCTGCTCAGTGTTTCTGTTCCGCAAAACATTTTCGGACCTGGAAGACTGCACGCGTGAGCGTCGGCAGATTGGGAACCCTGAGGAGATTGGGGCGTTGGAGCGTTACTTTGCATTTCGCAAGACTTGATAAATGGGTAGTGAGAAGTTAAGCAAGATTTCTTCGGAAGGCTTATGGATTTTGTCGGAGGGTCTGGGTGGGTGTTTTTCTGATACACTCTACGGATGTTTGTGCTTTGAATGTTTTAAATTAAAGCCCAGAGTTTCTGACCGTTTTATTGTTTTAAAGGACCTAAAATTTGCTGTTTCCGTGTATCTGAGGAAGGGTGCTGAACAGAGCGGCTGGGTTCTGATGGCATCAGGCAAAAAGGATAACTCGTGCCATTCTGGTTCTGAGAAGTGGGAAAGAGTAAGATTCCTTACAATTTGCCTAGTTTTTTAAAAGGTGGCTTTCACATGCATGTTAATAGTGCCAACGTACATGTTGTCTTTGGGCAGTTTCTGTTGGAATCTTTGGGTTAGAATGTTGGGAATTTCAGGTCAGTACAGTACTTCTAAGAAAAGCAGGGTTCTTCCCAACTAGAAAATGTAGGATGAATTTTTCTATTTGCTTTATATTTTAGTCAGTATTTGGAAAGAATTGCCCTGAAAAATTATTTATAGTGTGTTTGGTTAAGACTGGAGTACCATTTTAAACCTCCAGAATATACAAAGTGCTTAAACTGTTAATAGTACTAGGACCTGCCTCACCTGTCTGTCATTTATGAGCTGCAGCCACGAGGCAGATGATTTTCATGCCAGATTTCTGGTTAACCATCAAGTAGGCTTTAAATGGGCTAAAGTAACAAGTGGCAGAGTTCGTATTTGAACTCTGGTCAGCTGTACTCCATAGACTAGGTCTTCAGTTTACATCAAGGAAGCAGCTTCTAGACATGTAAGAGAAAACCTGGGATCATATTTATTACACTGAAATTGTTTGTACTTGGTTTTTGCAACAGTTCTTATCTGGTGAGGAATATTGGCTCGGTTTTCCTTCCAACCTTCTGGAGCTAGCATAGCCGACAAGTGGAGGGGTAGAGGGCTGCAGTGGGCCGCAGGTGGTGGGAAGAGGTAGTTCCCGAGTCTGGTTTTAGAATCTGATGACTAACAGCTGTTCAATACTCAAAAGAAGTAACCTGAGGAGAATTGGGTTAAGTTAAATATTGGCAAAATGTGGAGGAAGGTGCTCCATTCCTCTAACTAGGGGCTCTTTTTTCTCTTCTTATTTTTGAGACAGGGTCTTGCTTTGTAGTTAAGCAGGTCCTGAGCTCATTACGTAGCCCAGGCAAGCCTTGAACTCAGCAATCCTCCTGCCTCTGCCTCCTGATTGCTGGGATTACAGGTGTTAGCCACCATTCCTGGCACTGTGGTATGTAGTATTGATTGTTGGTGGGTATGAATCACCATGCCCGGTATTGTTGTATGTGGTTACTGGGGATTGAACCAGGGACCTTGTGCTTGCAAGGCAGTTCCTGGAACCACTGAGCTAAATCTCCGGCTCGGGCCTCTGTTTTCTGGAGTCTTGGGCTCTGTATTTTACAGAGCTGCTTCCGCCAGGTGTGTCCCTTCATGGAGTATTTATGCTGTAAGACTAGCACCCCCATCTAAAACAAAACAGGAACCCGGAAACTTCTAGAGCAGCACTATCAACTGGGTGTGAAGGATACTGCCTGTTCTGTTAAGTCGTATTCTGACGTAAATGTCTGCGAGTTCCTTCTCTGGAATGTACTCTTGTTTAAGTCTAGTTAACATTATGTAGAGTTGGGGAAAATGTTTTCAGATTTCAGTCTTCATAGCACAAACTCTGTATTTTGTAATTGGGTCATTTGCTCTTTTGTGTGATTGGAAGGAGGTGCTGTGTCTTATTGGAAAATCTAGTTATCATAATCTTTTTTAGGGCTTCAGTAGCTCAAAGACCGTCAGTTAGGATCTCTATGGTTGTTGTGCCCTTCTGTGGACTGAGCTAATCATTGCCCAATCTAGAACTGGTCTAAACTTTTGTCTGTGATAAGATAATCTGAGCATTCACCCTGACAGGTATTTTAAACATTCCACTTTCTGGTGCCTGCCTTCTCCATAGCCAAATAGTTAGGTCCTGAGATGTGCTTAGAAAAGGTTAGGAGGTAGTAGTGTTAACTGTGAAGTTTGATTGTGGCCTCCTTTTCTTTTACCTGACTTTGTCTTAATAAAATGTCTCACAAGCGTGGTGTGGCAGTATGTGCCTGTAATTCAGGCACTCGAGACTGAGGCAAAAAGATGCAAGTTTGAGCCCAGTCTGGGTGACTTAGTGAGATCTCGTCTAAAAATTTCAAAAAAGGGCCAGGGTTGTAGCATAGTAGGAACCCTCAGTTCAGCCTCCCACACACACACGCACGCACGCATACACACACACGCACACATACACACGTACATACATAACACAGAGACCAAAGAAACCTGCTTAGAACTTTTTGACTTCATCAAAATTCAACTAACAGCCTAGAGTTCACCTCACCAAAAACATAAAACAGTTGATTAACACGTGCTTTACTTTGCTCCTGTACTTTGTACGGCAAATAACACAAAAACTTTGAGATTGTTTTTTACAGACCCATGCAGTTTTACTTGAGATGAATTGCTTAGGAGAAGATGATCAGTGTCTCATTGTGTACTTGAAGCACTTGAGGTTACTGAAATCACATCAGGAGATGGCAATGGAATTATTTGAGTAATATACCTATTGCAGTTAGTTTTATATTACACCTTCACCTTTGGTTACATTTCTCTTTGCTGAGAATGGAGTCATGTTCAGTCTGTGTTTCTAAGACTTGATGTTAACTTTTTATGACAGATTTGTGTATATTTTATGGCAGTAAGTAATAAAAGTGCTTATCTACCTACAGATAGTAAAAATTGAAGACGTCACTGGAATTTTATGCCTTTATGCATATCTAACGTGTAAAATTTATTTTGATATTTCTAGGCTGTTCTTTGGGCTTTTTCACATTCACAGAATTTCCAAAAAAATCCTCATAAGTGGACCTGAGCAATTCATACCCATGTTTTTCAAAGGTCTGCTGTATGTTATGAATTGTTCATTCTCATACCTTGTCCTAAAAATCTCTTCTGACTGGTCCTGACTTATTTATAAAATGGTAAACATAAAATTTTCTTTTGTTTGGTTTTCTTTTTTTCTTTTTTTTTTTTTGAGACAGGGTCTCACTTTGTAGTTCAGGCCCTGAGCTCACTATGTAGCCCAGACAAGCCTTGAACTCAGCAGTCCTCCTGCCTCTGCCTCCCAAGTGCTGGGGTTACAGGTGTGAGCCACCATGCCTGGCACTGTGGTATGTGGTACTGATTGCTGGTGGGTGTGAGTCACCATGCCTGGTGGTGTTTGTGGTTACCAAGGATTGAACCAGGGACCTTGTATTTTCTAGGCAAGCACCAGAGTCACTGAGCTAAATCTCCAGCCCCCAACATAAAATATTTTCACTGACTTGCTGGGCCATTCTGGAGAATGACCCAGTGTGTGGAGAGGTCACAGAGATCCTTGACTACAGCTGATCTGTCACAGTTAACACCTGGAGAGGGAGGTAATGCTGTGGTAGTGCCCGTTACCATAGGGTCTGCTCACTCTGGGTAGTCAGGGTCAGAATTGACTTGGATGGTTGAACAGCTATGTAATGTCCTGAGGGAGAATTGAGGTTGGAAAGTGTACCAGGTGCTTCTTAAAAATACGTGTTTCCAGGCCCTAGTCTAGGCCTTGACATTTCCTATCCCTTACTTCCTTCTCTCTAGTGAGACTGAGAGGCATTTGCCTTTTTAAAAAATGCAGTAATAGAAAATATAAAAAATTTTTATTTTAACTGTTTTACATACTTATATGCAGCCCAAGACAATTTCTTTCTACTTCGTGTGGCCCAGGCAACCAAAAGATTTCACTCAGTGAAAAACAGTCACTAGAAGCTACCAAGGAAGACAGTTTAAAAACTCATTAGAAAAAGGCATTATCTGTATTGCTATGTTATTTTTTGCAGTGTGGCTTGTATGGTGACAACAGGTTTTGTTCCTGGTAGTTTTCCTCTCGTTTTGCCTAAGTCACCTATGGATTTAATCAATTATGGGTAGGAAAGTTTTAGGAAAAGTGAAAAGAGATGAGTTTCTGTGGACTAATACTTGAAGTCAGAAGGTGGGACATTAGAACTTTGTAGTATCTTTCACACCTGCTCTCTAGTGCCCAGTAAAGTGCAGAGTTTTAAGAATTCAGCGCCTCTGACATTTGGAGGACTGTTGCTAACTTCACACTTTTGAGGGAATCCTTCTGGGTTGTGATGTTTGTGTTTGGGAATTGAGAATGAGTCAGTGTAAAACCTTACTGTTAGTTCACTTTGGCTGGTAGAATTTCCACTTAAGTTCAGTTCTGTAAGCTGGATGGAACTATTCTCTGTGTTCCTAAGTATGCAGTTCAAAGATACATAAATCACAGGGAGCTCCAGAGGCTTGGATTAGCCGTGTTAAGACAGCCCTAGGTGAATGTAATATTTGTGATCTGAGCCCTGGAGAGAGTCTGAATAATTCTTTCACCAGAGGTGGCCTTTGATTTGGGTTGGAGAGGAAGGAACAGAACTTTGCAGTTGAATCTTGGAGGTGTGAAAATATACCTGTCACGTTTCAACCTCTCTGGTTTAAAATGTAGGACATGGAAGAGAAGGTGTGGGAGAGGGGAAAGAAGAAGAGGTGTATCCATCACCGTGGGAGAGAGTGTGTCAGGAAGATCACAAGTTTGAGCTCAGCAACTGAGTAACTTAGCAGGACCTTATGTCAGAGAAGGAGGGAAGGGGAGAGAGAAAAGGAGAGAGAGGAATAAGTTTCAGAATGGCCTTGAGTAGAATGAGTGAACTAAAGTGAATTAGGACGTGCTCTGCAGTCAGTCATATGTGTTCTGGAGCCCAACTGCCAAGGATCAGATCCTGGCATTATTGTCTGCCTACTACCTATTTAATTTAGGCAAGTTCAGGTCACTTTTAAAAGGAGAATACAGAACCAGTAGTATGTACAAATACAAGGTTGTTAAAAGGTTAAAATTCTTAACTATGGATCATATGAATCTTTCCATGTTACTTTTTTTTTTTTTTTGAGACAGGGTCTCACTTTAGTCCAGGCTGGTCCTGAGCTCATTGTGGAGCCTAGGCAGGCCTGGAACTCAGCAATCCTCCTGCCTCTGCCTCCTGAGTGCTGGGATTACAGGTGTGAGCCATGTTAGCTATTTTTATATTATTATCATCCTCATCCAAAGATCAAAGCATTACAGATTAACTTATTAGTAATTTTTACTGTCTAAGAGTGAGCAGTGTGGGCATATATGTAGTCTGTATATGTATTTAAGATGAATAAAGTGTGAGGTGCAGGTGCAAAGACTCTGGAGGGTGCTTATGCAAGGTCTTGAGTACCTGAGTTTTGGTTCAAGGGTAATGGTAGGGAAAAAGAAGATCACAGAGACTTTGATTTGGTGTTGTTGGATATAGCAATTAAGAAGGACCTGAAGGTGATGGCGTGGACATAGTACTAATCAATGACACAGTGAGCAGATGTGCAAAAGGAAAATGAATTCAGTTCTGCACATAATGTAGTTTGCTTTCAGGAAATCCAGGTACTTTAAGATTGTGGCAAATAATACTTTCAGCATTTGGGAATACAGTTTGAAGGGGGAATGTTAAGAATTGGGACTTAATCAGTTCAGTATGCATTTATCAAACACGAACTTTGTGCTATGCATTTGCACATGGACAACACGAAATGACAACTTCCTTAACCTTAAAATACAGGGAGAGGGCCAGAGATTTAGCTCAGTGGTTCCAGTGTCTGCTCAGCAAGCGCAAGGTCCCTGGTTCATCTACAACAATACTGGGTGTGGTGGCTCAAGCCCACCAGCAATCAGTACCACATACCACAAATGCTGGGCAGGCATGGTGGCTCAAACCTATAATCCCAGCACTCAGGAGGCAGAGGCGGGAGGATCGCTGAGTTCAAGGCTTGCCTAGGCTACGTAGTGAGCTCGGGGACAGCCTGAACTACAAAGCGAGACCCTGTCTCAAAATAAAAAAAAACAAAAAAACAAAAACCAGATACCGGGAGAATGCAGAGATCACTCCCAGAGGAAATAAGGATTTTAAAGGTAGAAAAAGCCTGTGAAAAAGCATCCGAATGTGGTAGGAGAAATGGTAGAATAGCCTTGAAAATACCAACAGAACAAGTATTACCTTTTCAAGGTTTTAGGGCTGGGAATTCAGCTCAGGGGCACCACTGCTACTTTACAAGCATAGGGCCTGAGTTTGATCCCCCCCCACAAAAAAAGGTGGCAAAATTAAGATTTTAAAGATTTTTAAACGCTGTAAAGAGAACAGATAGGCTTTTGCATTGTCATTTAGATCAGTTTCTGATCTCTGAGTAAAAATAGGTTGAATTGTATATTGGAGGCACAAAATTTAGTTTTTACCGAAAAGAAAAGTGACAAAACTGGGTGAAACTTTATGGAAGGTCTCATACTTACAGAGTTGGGAAAACTTCAGCATGTTTGTTTAGGGGAAAGATTTGCAGGGGGAGGATTGCAAGTTCCAGAGGAGGTGGTGACAGTCGATGGAACAAAGCTAGGGAAAACGTGAGAGGCTGTGGCTCAGTCTGTGGAGCACAGAGGTCTGAGAGACACCTAAGCACTGTCTTTCTTTCAGTGCAGGAGGAGGTGAGGGTGTGGTTAGGGTGATAACTCAGCACTAGAAACAAAATATATTTCTTTGCTATATCTCATTTACTCACTTCCTTCCCCCTAGAGTTCTTTAAATTCTTGGGTCTGTTGGGTGTTTATCAGTGTACTTCTAAATAACATGCTTTTATTGCTACTTTAGGATTTTTTTCAGTTTTTGGTGACTTACTACTATGGAAAATATAGACTGGACCAATCAGTGTCTTCGTTCCTCCATCTCCTGTTGTAGTTACAGAACCCTTTTGGCTAACCAGTACTTAGTTTTAAATTATTATGACTGCAGGTTTTTTTTTTGCTTTTTGAGACAAGGTCTTGCGTTGTAGTTCAGGCTGGCCCTGAGCTCACTATGGTGCCCAGGAAAGCCGCTGTGAACTCAGCAATCCTCCTGTCTCTGCCTCCCGAGTGCTGGGATGACAGGTGTGAGCCACCACGTCTGGCATTGTGGTATGTGGTGTTGATTGTTGGTGGGCGTGTCTCCACGCCCAGCATTATATGTGGTTACCGGGGATCAAACTCAGGACCTTGCATTTGCGAGGCAGGCGCCGGAACCACTGAGCTAACGCTCCGGCCCCTGCAGGTATTTTTTAATCAGAACCTTGGTGCATGCTGGGTACAAGAACTGCACAAGACGCGCAAGACACACACCAAAAGTATATATTGAAGACGTAAAAGAACCACCCTCTACAGGGCAAGAGTAGCAACCCTGAGGATGTAAGAGAAAGGGGTCTAGCATCCAAAATACCTGCATTGATCTCCCCCTCATGCAAATAGAAAACATGGATATTTTTCCTATCAAAAACTCACTTAGCCTCGGACCAGTTGTAAACTGGCACAGCTAAGAGTTCCCTAGGCTTTTTGCCAAATGTAAACGAAGTCTTTTGATTGGCTGTACACGTAAATGGAGGATTGAGAATAGCATCTTCTGATTGGTCCTGTGAAGAGCACCAGCTTCAAAAGAAGGAGTAAAACTAATACTTCTTTGAGTGGACCACAGTTCTCAGGAGCCATAAGCCTGACATAATTTTGGATCCCAGGTTCTGCAACTTTTAGCCCTGGATTTTTATGACCTGTGGACAGTTTTGCCCAGTTGGTTGTCTAGTTTTCCCCAGCCCTAATCTTCTGCCTCAAAAAGAAAAGCATTACATCTCTTAGCCTCTAGAAGGGCTACTGTTGAGAATTCTGGTGTTCTTCTGATCGTTTTCTCTGTGAAAGTATTACCACTGTTCTGATGGAAGGATTGTTTGGTATGACATGTTTGGTCTGGTTGTTTTCTGTTAGGTGTACTAGGGCTGGGAATGTAGCTCTGTGGACTTTTTCAATCTAGAGATTTTTTCATTTGGGGGATTTTTTCTTCTGTTATTCTTCCTTTATTACAGTGTTTTTGCTTTTCTCTTTTTGGAATCCCTGTTACCGAGAAGTGGTATCACTTGGTTTAGATTTTGCTTATTTTTGGCCTAGTTTTCAAATCTTTTTTTTCTAGCATATTTACAATACCTTGTTATTTTCACTCTAGATGTTTAGTTATCTTTTAAAGCAATTAAAAGTGGGAAAATGATTTAATGTCATAAATTGTACAATACCTAACTTTTTGTATCTAGCTTCATTCAGCAGAATGTATTAGAAATTCATATATCTTATTGCATATATTGATAATTTGTTCTTTGAAAATTTTTATTTTTGAGTTTTTGAGACAGGGCCTCACTTTGTAGTGAAGACTGGCCTCAGACTCACAGCACAGACTGGCCTCCTGTCTCTGCCTCCTGTGTGTGTGTGCTGGGGTTACAGGTGTGTTCCACCATGCTTAGCTCATTCTTTTTTTTTTTTTTTTTTTGCTTTTGAGACAGGGTCTCGCTTTGTAGTTCAGGCTGGCCCTGAGCTCACTATGGTGCCCAGGCAAGCCGCCGCGAACTCAGCAATTCTCCTGTCTCTGCCTCCCGAGGGCTGGGATTACAGGCATGAGCCACCACGTCAGGCATTGTGGTATGTGGTGTTGATTGTTGGTGGGCGTGTCTCCACGCCCAGCATTATATGTGGTTACCGGGGATTGAACTCAGGACCTTATGCTTGTGAGGCAGGCGCTGGAACCACTGAGCTAACCCTCCGGCCCACCAGCAGCTTGTTCTTATTTTTATTGCTGAGTATATTTATATGAATGTGCAATTTTGTTTTTCATTTAGCACTTGAAGAGTATTTGGAGTTAGGGGTTTTTAAGAGTAATGCTGTTGTTGTGTGTAGGCTTTTTTTTTTGGACATATTTCTTGTTTTGGGTTTGAAATTTTTTTTTTTTTTTTACACTAATTGCCTACAACATGGTGGTATACCTGTATAATCATAGCTTGGGAGACTGAGGTAGGAGATCACAACTCCAAGTCTAGTCTCCACAATTTAGGGAGACCCTGTCTCAAAATAAAAAGGACATGGGCTATAAGCTTAGTGGGAGAGCACTCCTGGGTTTGGTTCTCCCAGTACCCCCAAAAATACCACCACAACAAGCAAGATTTGGAGTGGACTTGCTGGATCATATAAGTTCACAAAAAGCTACCAGTTTTCCAAAGGCACTTTTTGCTACTATTGTGGGAGTATTTACATCTGTGTTCCTGAGGTATATTGGTTTATTGTGCCGTATTGTAATGGTGTCCTGGTTTAGATATCAAGGTAATACTGGTTTCATAAAATAAATTGAAATATTCTCTTCCTCGTCTTTTTCCTGGATGAGATTATGTAGCATTGATATTATCTCCTCTTCTACTTTCTTTTTTTTTTTTTTTTGCTTTTTGAGACAGGGTCTCGCGTTGTAGTTCAGGCTGGCCCTGAGCTCACTATGGTGCCCAGGCAAGCCGCTGCGAACTCAGCAATCCTCCTGTCTCTACTTTCTTAGTACTTGAGATTGAACCCAGGACCTTGTCCTGAGCTACAATCCCAGCTCTTTTCCTAATTAAAATTTTTTTAAAAATTTGAGACAGGGTCTTGCTAGTGGCATTGCCCTAGTGAAACCATCTTGGCCTGGAATTTTCTTTATTAGAGAAGATTTTAAACTGTAGATTGAGTTCAGTAAATGCAGGACTGTTTAGTCGTATGTGAGCGTGTGTGTGTGTGGTCATCATCCCTTCCCACAGTTAAACTCAGGACCTTGTGCTTGCCAGGCAGGCATTATGCAGGTTATCTGTTTATTGAGACTGGTAGATTGAGTCTTTGAAGGGAGTGGTTTAGCTGGGTAGTGGTATAAACCTGTAGTCCCAGCATTTGAGAGGCTGAGGCAGAAGGGTCACCAGAAATTCAGTTCTGAGGCCAGCTTGGGCCACATAATGCATTCAAGATCAGACTGAACAACATAGTAAGACTCTTGTCTCTTAAAAAAAAAAAAAATTGGGCTGGAGGGTTAGCTCAGTGGTTCCGGTGCCTGCCTCACAAGTGCAAGGTCCTGCGTTCGATCCCTGGTAACCACATACATTGCTGGGCGTGGAGACTCACGCCCACCAACAATCAACACCACATACCACAATGCCAGGTGTGGTGGCTCATGCCTGTAATCCTAGCACTCGGGAAGCAGAGACAGGAGGATTGCTGAGTTCGTGGCAGCTTGCCTGGGCACCATAGTGAGCTCAGGGCCAGTCTGAACTACAAAGCGAGACCCTGTCTCAAAAAAAAAAAAAAATCAAGGAAATGGTTCATTTATGAACATGTGGTATTTCTTTATTTTCTCAATGTATGAGAGGGTTGTAGTGGTATCCCATCCCTGCTTTAAAAATCCTTTGATCATTGTAGTTGGAAGATAGCATTTTCACATCAACCAAAGAATCATCCTAGTTCATCTATTTCATTTTATGGATTTCTGCTCCTATCTTTTAATTATTTTGATTCTCTTGCTTTGGGTTAAATTTGCTATTTTTCCTAGAACTTCAGATGAAGGCTGTTTTTTGGAATTTTTAAATAATGTCTTGATATATGGTTCAGGCTAGCCTTGGATTTGAGCAGTCCTGACTCAGCCTCCTGAGTGGTGGGATTACAGGTGTGCCACTATGCTCAGTGTAAGGCTAAGTTTTTTATTTGAGACTTTTCTTGATAGAAGCATTTGTAGTAATCCAATATATTATTCTCTAGGTGATTGTTTCAGTGCATCCTAAAAGCTGGTATGTCATATTTTCACTTTAAGTTAGTACAGATATCTTCTAGTTTCCCTTGCTTTTTTTTTTTTTTCCTTTTTGAGACAGGGTCTCACTTTGTAGTTCAGGCTGGCTCTGAGCTCATTATGTAGCCCAGGCAAGCCTCAAACTCAGCAGTCCTCCTGCCTCTGCCTCCCGAGTGCTGGGATGACAGGTGTGAGCCACCACGCCTGGCACTGTGGTATGCGGTATTGATTGCTGGTGGGCGTGAGTCTCCACGCCCAGCGTTGTATGTGGTTACCAGGGATCGAACTCAGGAATTTGCGCTTGCGAGGCAGGCGCTGGAACCACTGAGCTAACCCTCTGGCCCTAGTTTCCCTTGCTTTGACCCTCAGAGTATTCAGAATGGTTTTGTTCAATTTATACATATTTGGAGATTTTTCCAGGTACTGTAGCTTTTATTAATTGGATTCCAATTGCATTCCATGTCTGAGAATATACTTTGATTTCATGTATTCTGATTTTTTTTAAGGCTGTGATCTTTGATAAATGTATCATGTGCCAGATCCATGTGTATTCTGCTCCCTTGTTTGTCAGTGTCAGTGATATCAAATTAATTAATAGTGGTTTTCAGGTCTTATGTATCTGCTAATTTTCTGTCTACTTATTAGCTATGACAGAGTGTTAAATTCTTTTATTTTTGGAGACAAGGTCTCACTTTGTAGTTCAGGCTGGCACTGAGCTCACTATGTAGCCCAGGCAAGCCTCAAACTCAGCAATCCTCCTGCCTCTGCCTCCCTAGTGCTGGGATGATAGGTGTGAGCCACCACACCCAGCATTGTGATAATGTGGTACTGATTGTTGGTGGGTGTGAGTCACCATGCCTGATACTGTTGTATGAGGTTACCGAAGATTGAACCAAGGACTTTGAGCTTGCTAGGCAGGTGCCATAATCACTGAGCTAAATCTCCAGCCCAAGTATTAATTTCTTAAATTAGATTTTTCTATTTTGTTTTTCAGTTCTGCTTTTGGTTCATGTATTTTGGAGCTTTTTAAAAAAAATTGTTAATCTCTAGTGTTATTAATCTTTCTTGGTGAGTTGAACCTTTTACCATGTAATTTCATCTACCTCTGGTAATTTTTCTTGCTAAGTCTCCTTTGTTTTGTTTTGTTTTGTTTTGTTTTTGGAGACAAGTTCTTGCTATGCAGTTCACACTTGCCTTGAATTCACCATGTAACCTAGGCTGGCCTAGTGATCCTACTGGATCAGCCACCTGTGTGCTGGGATTATAGGTATGTATCACATCACACGTGCCCAGGTCAGAAATCTACTTTGATTAATATTTGCAAAGTTTATTTTTTATGTTCTCTATATAGTTTCATTGTTTTTGTATTATAAACATGGCCTTTTTAAAAATCTAGTCTGACCTCTATTACTAAGACCATTTACATTTAGTGAAACTATTCATGTTTGCTATTGTTTATTTTCCCTCCTGTTGTTTTGTTCCATTTCTTCCTTACTATGTAAGATCCTGTCTCAAAAAATACCCCAAACCCAAAACCAACAGTATAAAAAACATATATATATAAAGGCACACACATACACATATATGAGTTACTGTACAGTCAGTCCAAAAGAAGGTAGAAAAGAGGAAGACCTTGAACTCACTATGTAGTTCAAGCTGACCTCAAACTCAACGTAATCTCCTGCCTGAGCCTTGCAAGTGCTAGGATCACAGGCATGCACTGCCACACCCAGCCTCTGACTGTTAAGGCTGCATACAGCCTTTTTTTGTATAGGTTTTTTGTTATTTGCTAGGGGAATTATAATCTTATGTAACTACTAGTAGTCTATTTAGAGCTAATACTGTTGTTTTTTTTTTTTTTGGTACTGGGAATCGAACTCAGGGCCTTGCACTTGCCAGACAGGTGCCTGTACAGCTGAGCTAAATCCCCAACAGAGTTCATAACTGCACCTCATGTGCAGTGTATGTCTTACAATCATGTCTTTTTAATTGCTTTCATTTGTATTGTATTGATCATATATACAGGGTCTACCAAAAAGATGTGTAAACACTTCAGGAAAAGAAAAACGTGGATGATTTGAATACTAAGTTTGTTTGTTTATTGTGGTACCAGGGATCGAACTTGGGCCCTTCTGCTCCAGGGTAGGTGCGGTATTGCTTGACCTAAATCCCTAGCCCTTGAATACCAAATTTATTGAGACATCATGAAATTAACAAAAGTTACCTTTGGCCTCTACAATTACAAGGAGCTTTCTAAGTGGTGACTGTTAGCTTCCAGACATTTATTAGTACCACAAACTGCTGCTGGGTCACTGGGATTACTGCACATGCATTTTCAGTTTCTCTGAGGGCTGGGAGTGTAGAGGGTTTTCTGCGATATATGACCTCCTTTGGGATTCCCCATGAGGGTAATACCATCTGTTGAAAAAACCTTAGATATTTTCCTGAAGTAGGTATACATTTTGGGGGTAGATTCTGTATATTACATCTCTGTACATTGAAAACTGCAATATAATTTTTGCTTTCAACTGTCACTAGTAATACATTTAAAAGGAAAAAATAATCTATCTCTCTATATACATATTTATTAGTTTGCTCTTTATTCCTGAGGTTTCATTTCCCTCATATCATTTTTCTTCTGTTTTAAGGTCTACGTTTAGCATTTGTTTTAGAGTACATCTGCTGCCAATGAATTATCTTGTTTCTTTTCACCTAATAATGTCAGTCGCATAGGATGGTTTCAGCAGATACAGAATCCCGGATTTATTGTTTCATTTTATAACTCTTTAAAAGTGTAGTTTATCTTCTGGCTTCCATGATTTCTGATGAGTGATTATCTTTTTTTTTTTTT
>PVIC010038063.1:0-17778 GCA_004025085.1 Thryonomys swinderianus | reverse complement strand
ATCATTTCCATGGCATACTTTTCACTTGGGCCTCCAAGCCCAGTGTGCAGGTGCCTATAGGACACTTAGGAGTTTTGAAAGGGTCTCTTTAATCCTTACCTTGCAGGAGGACACCAGGGATTCTTGGGCAGGGAGCAAATCTTTCATTTCATAAAGAGAATCTTAGCACTCAGGAAGCCCAGTCCTCTCTGTGTCTCCAACCCCTGATGTAGAGTATCTGTGGATTTACATCCAGGCTCCCCTTTCAAGCTTCAGTAAAGCAGGATTCTCTCTACTGGGTGAGGCAGTCACATGCCATCGTTTCTGAAAACAGAGACTTCTTCCTTGGTTTAAGATGAAGCTTGCATCTTGGTCAGCTTTCCCACTGATGGAACAAAATGCCTGACACCTGCAACTTAAGGGAGGAGAGAAGTCTTTGCCTTTTGAGGGTTCAGTCCATCATCACTGGCTCCAGAGTAGAAACACCATGGAAGAGGGATATGGAGGAGGAAAGTTGCTCAACTCATGGAGTCTGGGAAGAAGGGAGTAGGGGAAGAGCCCAGAAGAAGAGGCTGGGGAGTAGCTGTAGTCCCAGAGGTTGTATTCCCATGACCTACTTCCTCTATCCGGGCTACTTCCTAATAGCTATTGGCTAACCCACCAAGGAAGTCATGCTCTCATCATCCAATCACCTCTCCAGGAGCTCACAGTTCATTCCAGCTGGCAATTACAATTAATCAGCATACCCCATCTCCTGATTCCACCCTCCTGTGGATTATCTTCATGTATCTTTCTCCAGACTGTCCTTGTAAGTACATGGAGATACCATGTGCCTTGAAGACTCTTGTTGTCTACCAAATATCTAGTCTTTCTTCCTTAGAAATGGAGCTCTAAATTTATTCAAGTGTACAATGACCTTAAGTGAAGAATGAATATTCCAACCTCCTTTGCAACTTCTCGGGGCCACTGTAACTGAATTCTGACCAAAGATGGGTAAGTCTTCCTATTTAGTAGGTGACAAAATCGAAGCTCAGAGAGGTCATGAGTCTTGATCAAGGTCACACAGCTTCAACCTAGCACAATCATCCACTCTTGGCTTTCCTCACTTTATCACTCTGCTCCTGCTTTGCTAAGTTGTGGGGGGGTCAAGAGATGAGCGAAGCAGTTCCTGCTCCATGACTCTTACTCTCATGTTGAGATGCAAGCTAAAGCCCCTGATTCCTCAGAAGGGCTCTTGTAGCCCTTCCTTTCTGTGACTTGGGATGGATGGGGAGCCTCCCTGAACTTCTCGTCCTCCAAGGCTCCCTTTGCCTATTACTGATTTTGTAGTTAATGACGAGTCATTGCACGTGCGTTAGGCTCACTCTCAGCATTTGATCAGGGCCCCTGATACCTGCTTTGCAGCACAGGACTCCCCTAGGCTGCGTCTTTCAAAGATGGCAGCACCAATCCATATCCCATCCCGTGTGCTCGTGCATCGGTGTGGACTTGGCGTATCTCTGCTGAGCGATGGGCTCTATGTCCCTTTCCTTCAAACTGCCTCCGAAATAGGAGGCTGCCTTGACCAACAGACTATGGCAGAAACGACTCCATATGGCTTTTCAGGACAGATCATCAAAGGAAATATGGCTTCTGCCTGGACCTCTCTCTCAGGGTCTGTTCCGTGGGGCTTGAGGTGACCTGTAGCATGACCCAGAGCTGCACATTAGAGAAAACACGTGGAGAGGTCACAGGGAAAGAGAGGTGTGCAAGAGGCCCTGGCAGTTTCATTTCCAGCTGTATGAGTCTTCTTAGCCCAGGGAACAAATTCGTCTAGGAGATTCCAGAATCAGGGTGCTCCAGGTGATGTTGAGTAGAATAGGGCCAGTATTCCTACAGAACCCTTTGTACTACACATTCTGTTGCAGAGTATTGCTTGAGACCACTACAATTGGAAGTGGTTGATTATGTTACCGTAGCAACTGAGCAGAAAGGCTAGAAGTGTTCAGTATTTGGGAAACCAGGTTGCCCTCTAGGGCAACCTCCAGGATCAGAGGTACAGCAGCCCCAGCACCATGAGACGTGGCCTTCTAGTTTTTACAAGTCAGAAACAGAATTTTTCAAGTTGCTGAAACTCGGGCGGTAGGTTTTAACCAATTTCCAGGCCTACAAGCCCACAGGAATGTAAAACTCAGTTCAAAACACACTATAAACTGACTCATTTTCACGGGGCTATTAAAAAAATGTTGAGCGTATGCTTAATTTCCTTAAGGCTTCCAAAAACAATAGGAAAGTCTTTCAAATGGAGCCATATGTGTGTGGAAGATCTGTCTAGAATCCAAATCCTTCCCTAACTTAGTTGGCTTAAGGAAAATTCTTTTGTTTCAATGAATCTGGAGGCAAAGCAAATTGCTGGGCTAGAGAAACGGCCTGTTGTCATGTGCCTTGAAAAGGAGCATCAGGCACAGAGAGCGAGGAAAGCAGAACCACTTCCCCCCTCACTCGTCTCTCCATCTCGTTCTTACGAAATGCACCCTTGACTTCGGGTCTGATGGGGCGAAAGCGGCCTGCAGGGTTGAAGGAGAACCGCGAGCGAAGAAGCTAAACCCTCAGGTACACTCAGCTTGTCAGAACCAGAGGAATTCCGGGGGCGCTTACAGTTCAAGGCCTTGTTTTCTACAGGTGAGGAGCGTGAGGGCAAGCAAACCGGTTTACAGAATGAGCGGCAGAAGCACGCTGGGAACCAAGACCTCTGACTCTCCAAAGGACCCTGCTGCCTCCTGGCTGTTAGGACTCGTTCAGAGGTCTTTCAGCCCCACAGAGGGACTCCGAGCAGACCTTCAATGTGCAAACAGCGCAACAAGACGAAAACAAACAGAAAATGGTGACTGGGAGATGACGGGTGTGCTAATTAGCTTGATGGCAGTTGGCATTTCACTGGACATGTATATGTACACTGTACACTTCCTGCCTTGGATAGCTTGTCGGCTACACCTCCACACTGGGGGAAACAGGCGAAAGACTAGGGTGTGGAGCGACAGTGGCGATCAGGAGGCAGGGAGACTTGCTCAGTGTTTTCCAAAATTTCAAGTCAATGCACAAATCCTTCTCTTTTATGTAATTTCTTAACATGACATTTGTAATATGCTCTCTTGGATTTAATTATTTCACCTCGTCTACGTGTGCTAAAGCATCACTCTGTTTTCTAGAAATGCAGCACCATTCGGATTTGTCCATTAAAATGATGTTAATTAACAAGAAGTCATCCCGCAGCCTGGAGGAGTGGTATTGCTGAGTCTGGGTGTCAGGTACAGGGGTGTGGAAGGAACGCGTGTGGGATGGGTGGGCAGGATGGCTGGACATGGACGCGATCTGGTTTTAAGCTGATGACCTAGACATGAGCCACTCTCTGCCTGGTAGGGTAGGGTGGCGGGTCCTCTGGCTCTGGTCACCACTTGTGACGCCCTGGAGTGGAGAGTGGAGTAGAGGCTTCCTGAGAACATAGGAAGGGGCAGATCTCCAAGGCCTGGTGAAGCTTTTGAGAGTCACAGGCGCTACGGAGGGGCTCAAGTGGAGGGATAGAGAATGTGAGGAGGTTGGCTGAGCTTTTAACTCTTGAGATCACATTTCTTTCAGTTTAATTCTATTCTTAATAGCCCTCAAACCTTTGGATTTTATCCCCTTTCAATAAACACATCATTTTTCTTTGCCTCTGATAAGCCGGGTAATGTGTTAGGTTAACAGTTACTTCACAGAATTTTAATATGCAAGAGTAGGATGAGTTGATGCACCGTGATTTGAATACAGGTCTTCTCACCCCCTCTTCATTGCCTGGATCAACTATTCCGGTTACCATAGTGACCCCACAGCATCCCTTATTCTCGTCTCTGTCCACTCTGGCCTCTGCTAGGCCTCGGTTTCCATTTTGATCGTTTCCATCCATCAGCAGCGAATCGTGGTTGGTGAGTTTTTGATTTTCTTCTCTGCAGTTATTTAATTGTCAGTTTTCAAGGAACAGAATCGCTGTGCTTCAGCGTTCAGACTTGGGAGCCCCTGCCTCTCTAGCCTTGGTTTACCCACTCTGCCAGTCAGAATGAACAGATGCTACCTACTCCAGAGGTACCACCTTCTCTTGAAGGTTCTGCCATTGACCTTGGGCAAGACATTTACCTTGGAGTCTGCGTGCCCAGTGTAGTTGTTTTTCTTGAAGGTCTTTTAGGGGGTAGGAGTGAGACATTAAAAAGTGTGTGATGTGTGTGTCCCGCCAATGTGGAAGACTTGGTGCTTTACCTGAAGAAGGTTTCTGATATTATCCAGATGGCATTTTAGAAAAACAGTGTTTTTATTGCTAAAAACACAATATAGGAACTAGTAGCTATAACTAGAATACTATATTTCTATATTTATTTTTAATTTTTCTTTCATTAAAATATCATTTAGTTGTACACATTTACAGGACACAGAGTGATATTAGCTGCATGTAAGCAGGTCACTGTTTTGAAGACTTACTGTATACTCAGTTTGCTTGGGGAAAAAGTGGCTTCAAGATGGCCGTGTCTTAATTCCATTTAATTTCTGCGAATGGGACACTGAACAGGAGTTACTAAGTTAAGGATTTTTGAGAATGAGGAATTAAACTGGCTTGTCCTGGTGGGTACTAGATGCTTTCCACATATCTCTTTAGAAGTCTCAGGCTGGAGACTTTGCATCCACGGAAGAGGAGGTGATGTGACCCCGAGGTAGAAAGACCCAAGGCTGCTGGCCTTGAGCTCCAGGGATGCAGTCTGAGCTGCTGCCTGGGGGCGGCTTTCAAGAGCTCATCAGGGAGGAGGCCTCTCCCTCGGAGAGCACAGCCGGCCCACGCTCCGACTGAGCAAAAGATGTGATTATAGGATTTCTGGTCTCTGGAACTGTGGGACAGTAGATGTTTGTCATTCAAACCACCAAGCTTGTGCTCACCCTTTCAGCAGCCACAGAAGGCAGTAAGTACCCTGGCCTTGGGCTAAGCTCCTGCCAGCTACATCCTCTCAGTTAAAAGTGAGAAAAATCCTTGATGGTAGCACATATGCACGGTGATGTTAGTATTTGCATGTATCTGTGTGTGCGTGCAGGTGTGTACCATGCACGTTGTATGTTGTCATATGATTTTCTAACTTTCAATTAATTTTTATTATCTCCTGATACGGTCAGCACTGTTGTAAGCACTGGAGATACACAGACCACTCCTTACCTCACTGAGTTTCTAAGAGACAAAACACTCCAAGTATTCTATGTTGAAGGGACATGAAAAAATATGGAAGCAGGGTAAGAAAAGTGACGACTGTAGGTGTGTGTATGTGGGGAGCTAAGCGGTGTCCCAGGCGGTGAGGCTGCGGAAAAAGTACAGGGTCAGGTGGCACAGGGCACAGTGCAGATCTGCCAAGGAGTCTGGAACTTGCTTGAGTTTAGTAATAATAATGGTAGGAAGCCCTCACAGGGCTCTGTGCAGGGAGCTGCAGGCTTCCCCGTTTGGGGGGTGGGAAGCCAGGTCCAAAAAGCAAGGCAGCCCGACACCTGTCGTGGGGAAGGCAAGGAGGGAGAAGCGTACGGGTCATGGGACAGCACACTGCCCTCCGCTCCCGATGCCAGCCGGGCAGTCCTTAACCTCATGGCTTCTTCACCGTGCTCCTGTGACTAAGCAGCCAAGAAACAACCATCTCTATTTTCAGAGAGGAAACCAAAGCAGGGAGAAGTTGAGTCATTTGACCACCAGGTTTCTGGTGCTGTTTGCGGTGGAGCTGGGCAGGGGCCCCTGGCCAGGGCTCTCTGTGGCACCTGTGTCCTGTCCTGACTCACAGGTCAGCAAGGTCTTCCCGGACGCTCTGCCAGCAGAGTCCCAGCAGGGACTTCGGAGGAAGCAGAAATGTGCACCGGGAACCTGGCAGACAGACTAGATGGAGAGCGTGATCCACGGGGCACACCCGCAGCGAAGCCATCTGCCTTACAGCACCAAGACATTTGCAGTGTGTGGCACCCGCGGTGCTTGTGTGGCGGGTTTGTGCCGAGCCACAGGGGTCACTGCGTTCCTCAGAGGCCCTGAGTAGTGGGTGGGGACCTAGGTGAAGCCCTCAGGTCACCGGAAATGTGACTCCATCTCCGCGAGGGAGTCCAGATCTGATCTTGAGCTGCTGCTGAGCGTAGGTGGAAACCCCACCGCCGTCCACAAGGACATCTTTGCTGAGGTTGCTGCTCTGCCCTGGGAGGCTGTTGACCTCCAGGCTGCCGAGTGGTGAAAACATCTGGAGCTAGTGCTGCTGCTGTCCCAGCCAGCTTCCTGTTTGCATCCTCTCCTCCTGTGTCCTTGCTCATCGCTGACCAGGACTCAAGCCCCCTTTGGCCCTCTGGGATGGAAACCACGGCACTGGTCCCGGGCCCAGCCTGTGGACTGCCCAGGCTCATCTTGCAGGCTGGCAACCTACTGAGGCCTTGGGAACCCACGAGGCTGCCTCGATCTGTCTAGTACCATCGGTGCAGGCTGTGTTGCTGCCATTGTTTGCGGCTTGCATTCATTTCTCTCCCTGTGCATTTTGGGAGGCCACGGCCACCGCCAGTCAGGTTCTGTGATTTTCTAGAAGGACTGACAAACTCAGAAAATCCGATTTACTGTGATTATGACTTACGACAGCGCTGCAGACCAAATGGGCGTGTCCCCCCAAGTTCAATGCTGAAGTCCTACTTGGAGAGGGTCCCTTGGCAGGAGTAGGGTCATGACAGTGGATCCCTAGCAATGGGATTAGTGACTTTATGAAAGAGATGCCAGAGAGTGTCTTTGCCCTTCTTCCATGAGAAGGCAAAGCAAGAGGAAGTCAGGAACCAGGAAGCATTGCGTCACCAGACACTCAGTCTGACAGTGCTGTGACCATTGGCTTTTCAGCCAAGAAATGCATTTGTGTTGCTTGTAAGCCACACAGCTTATAGTATTCTGTCCAGCAGCCCTGCCGAGCTCGTGCACGCAGCGAGAGGACACAGGCCTCAGTCAGCAAGGAGCAGAGGCACACAGGTCAGGAGACACTGAAATGTGGGCTTTGGATCGTCCTCTCCTGGGGGACTCAGGCAGCTGTAGTTCCTCCCGTGGTAGGAACAGGAGGCCTCACTCATGGACTGTGGGAATTGGGAAGCTCACCTGGGCCATTGTCTCTGAGCATTGATGGGATTGCTCATGCAGATACTGCCCAGTGGCCAATGTTCAGAGAATGAGTGGACAACCGTGGCTCATGGCTTCCTGCCATGAGTCACAGTTAGGAAGGGTATCCGGCATGGACCACAACCTTCAGGTACATCAGTGCCTGTATCAGACCGGGTGTTTCAAGGATTTACAGCTTGTGGCGAGTGTTTCTTCCGGCAGGCCATGTCTTTATGGCAGCCGATTTCTTCATCCTGGTCAAGTCACTTAGCATAACCTGGATGCATCTTTGTGTTTCCAATAGTCTGAGTTTGTCTTCTTTTCTGTTCCTTTGCCTTATTACTCCTTTCCTTCCCAGGCAAGCCCCACCATCTTGCTTCTGAACCTTCTCCCCCCACAGTGAAAATCCACCAGCCTCCTGAGCAGTGCTGGCGTCTGCAGGTCCTTTTCATCCTCACTGTTTGGGTCAGCCGAGTCCTCACTGAAGCCAAGACACCTATATGGTCTCTCCAGCTCTGGTCTCACCCTGTGAAACCAATCTCATTCTGCTCTTCAGATGGTGCCAACCAGATCTCATTCTTGCCTTTCACATTTTTGGTCACTCCTGTTAACAATAATGTCCACGCTGTCTTGGCAACATGGCTTTATTTAGTTTTCTGGCCCCTTTCCCTGTCACTTCCTCTCCTATCTTAGGCGTGTGTTGTTATTCCGATGTGACTGTCCCCACCTTTGAGAACTGGCTCTCTCCCTCTGGGTTTTTTCCACCTCTCTCAGCACTTCTCCTGTGCCTCACCACTGTTCACGCATCAAGGCCTTTCCTCTCTGGGCCCAGCTAAAATGTCACTTTTCTGGAGAAGCCTTCATGACCGTCCTGTGGACAATCTGATGTTGTAGCTTTTCCCACAGTGTACCAGGATGTTATTAAATCTAAGCCGCATAGGAAACCATTGGCGAGTACTTGTTGGCTCAATACACAGAAAACAAACAATAGGATCTGCTCTACATCTAACTTCATTAAAGAGGCATTTACAGAGGGCTTATTCGGGTTGGTTCCTGAATGTGGGATTTGAGTTCTGATTTTCATTTTTTCCTTTGAATAGGCTGTAGGTGGAAATGAAATGTATTTTATTTTAATTTTCAACCCCAAGGCAGTCTCCTCTTTACTTCTCCAGTTGCTTTTTATTTTCTTATAAATCGTTTCTTTCCTCCTAGCTGAGAACTGTGTTCAGGAATCAGCAGGCTGCAGAGTGGCTTTGTCATGTAATACACAGCTATAAAGCAAATCAAACACTCCTGGCAGATCTTCTTTATGAGAAAATATTTCTTATGTTTGAGCTCTGGTTTGGAAAGCGGTTATCATTGCCTCGCTGTGCTTTAATATTGTGCTGCTTTCCATCCTTGCTGTTAGCTGAGGGAAGAACTCCCAACAGTCTCATATACTGGCACCTGGTGGTGAAGCCGAGTGATAGCCAGTGATCCGCAGAAAGATGCTATCACTGAAGACCGGACGTGCGTGCTAGGGCCGGTAGACACCAACACAGAGAGAACAACACCAGCTTTGGAAAGCTTGCTCCATGTCAGCAAGTGTGAGAGGGAAGGACCTAGCTTCAGTTCATACAGTGCCCACCGCACCACTACGGAAAGTGCTGCAGTTGCATATTACTGTTCCGGAAGTAGAGCAGGTGAGAAATCAACTTGGAAGGGCACTGAAACTTAGGGGATTCTCACAGAACACCTGATCCCTACATCTCATGGTCTTTGCACTATAACTTATTATCTCCTGTAGATACAGCCAGCACCCAGGTAAACTGAAATTCTCCCCAAGTTCTCTACTGAAGGGGACAAGTGGTCAGTAAGTTCAGATATTTGCTAAGATGCTACCTGGGAGAGAAATTAGGTGCATCCTATAGGATGGAACCACCTAAAGGAAAACCTCAGCACAGGCTAAGGAAAAGCTTTGGACGCCCAAGATCATGCCTTTCCATGGCTCCTCCTTCAGTTCACATGATGTGGCTCGACGTCCCGCAAGCACTGAGGTGCACACTTCTCTGTCCCTGAGTCCTTGGAGGAGAAAACCCACAGCTGGTTGTTTTCATATCCAATATATAGGATGGAGGCCAGTGTCTCTGGCATGGAATAAAACGTTTGTTGAGTGAAGAAATGAGCCACCGCAGTCACAGTTGTTCGGAGGAGGCTGGGCTTCCTCGGGCGAGGCGAGGGTCTGTCTTTGAGGGAGGGAAGCGCTGAGGTTGGGAGGTCATGAGGTAGAGACGCTCTCAGGAACCCTCGGCTTCTGAGGGAGGAACGGTGAGGAACGCTATGGGGCGACACAGATTCTCCATAGATCAGCCGTGATCAATGCCAACATGCTGAGAAACGGATGTCTCAGACTGCGACCAGAAAAACAGGCAGCAGTGTTTCTGGGTACAACGCCTTGGACCATGAGAGGCTCTGGCTTTTACTCCCAAATTCTGTCCCTTGAGAAGGACAGTGACATAAGACCTCCTGGACATGAGAAGCTAGTGCTCCACACTCCTGGGTTTTCTGTATCTGCTCACATCATGGTGTCGTTTACCTGCTGTTCTTCGATGGGGTGTCCCGGTGACTCTGGAGATTATAAAGCCAACCTGCTTATCTGAGTCACTGAGTTAGGAAGAGATGTTTTGTCTGTCTCCAAATGTCCTGGGATGACAGAACAGCCAGGAGGGCCTGGAACTTCTTTTCCCAGTGTTAATCCACACAGCTGACTGAACCGTAGATGCTGCCTCCCTGCCCTCTGGTCACGACCCTCCCACTCTTTTCCCTGCAGGGGAGAGAGAACATTTCCCTGCTCTTCGGATGGACGTGACCAGGTGGCTGGCTCTGCCCGGTGCCTGTGCCTCTCTTGTCCTTGGCTTGTCTTGGCTTCTTGCATTTTCTAGAAGAGCAAACGCCAGGTGGCGGCTGGTCCCCAGATGAGAGACACGTGGAACAAACAGCGCATGGTTGAAGGCCCAAGTTGTTGTTGTAGTCGTTGGAGCCGGCTTGTGGGTCTGTGAGTGAGAAAAATATTTATTGCCGTAACCCACTGAGATTTTCGGATTTTCCAAGAAGGCACTATTGCATCACTGTTCTCTAATATATTCCAGAGGGAAGAATCAGGACGAGGAATGGGGGCCGCAGAGGAGCAGCCTGAGTCACACTTAATACCACTCCCGGCCCTTGTGTCTACAGGGAGCACGTCTATTACCTAATAGGGGTTAAGGGGAGTCCCTAATTGTATGAGCACATCGATAGATTTGAACATAGACGTTTGGGAGCTGGGGCCATAGTCTGGGAAGGTTGAGCCACACCACAGAGCGTGAAGATTGTGTGTCCGCACGAGTCGCTTGGGTTACAGGGAGAGAGGGGAGAAGGCAAGAAGTGGTGAAACAAGACAGTGTGGAAAAGAATGAGTGAGTTGGCAGAAGAAGATGATTGCTATGGAGTGAAATTTGTTTTCCGTTATTTTAGGACCTAATCCCTAACGTAAGCATGTTTGAAGGTCAGCCTGTAGGAAGTACTGAGGTTAAGTGAGGTCTTAAGATCACAGAATTGGCGGCCTTGAAAGGAGGAGATAGATAGAAGAGAGAGGCAGAGAGGAGGATCTAGAAAGGCAGAGAGGCAGATGCAGGGGGAGGGAGGGAGAGACACACACATATACACACACACGTGCACACACACAAGCATGTGCACTAGGAAGAGAGCCCTTACCAGGAACAAAATCAGTTACACTTCAGACTTGGACTTCCCAGTTTCCAGGCTGGAGACAAGAAAGTCCTGTTGCTTAAGGCATGCAGCCTGGGACTTTGTAATGAGATCCACGACAGACCAAAGCCTTGCGAGGTCACCAGTGGCTTTCTACTAGGTTACCTTCTACCCTCCTTCAGAATCTGGCATTAGGGTCTATCTTACGCTCGGAGAGGGGCAGGGCCCAAGAAGGCTCAGAAACGTGGATGTGAGCTGTTTGTGTGAAAGTTTAATCACCAGTCTAACTTGGGAGCGTGTGACCAGGACACCAGGCGTGCCCAGCAAAGCCCGGCTATCCCATCCTCTACTTTGAAATCCTAAAAGTGGAGGCCTTTGCCCACAGATCTGACTACTTGTTCTCCATCTGGGTTCCCTGTTCTGCATGAGGTCAGAAAGGCTGGCCACTCAGAGGGGTCTGCCTCCCCTTCACGTCCAGGCATTCTGTGCTCCAGCTTCCAGGACTGGTTTTTGATATGGTAATTGGAGCTTAAGCTACATACGCCAAACATCTTGAAAAAGTGAGACTTAAAAAGTATTATATTGAATGTAATGAGGGGAAGGAATAAATATGATTCAGAAAGAAAATAAGAGAGTATGTATAAAGGGGGTGGGGAGGTGTGGGTGGGCAGGGATATGGGTAAAAATGAGAACTGACTTGTGTCATATACTGGTACAAATTCCCCAATTTTATATGTGATTGTGAGATGTATATAAATTGTACCAATAAAGAATTCAATTAAAAATATTATATTGAAAGTTCTGTCTTAGGGTTCAAGAAATGAACAACAAATATGTTTTCTTCTTCTGTATCTCTGCTCTTGGAGTCTTAATCACAAGATTTCTCCACTTTCTTTTTCAGTGGCAGCTGGATGTCACTGAATGATGAGACAGAGCATTATATTCACGCTCACAAGAAGGTGATTTAACAGGAAGTGGTAAAAATCACTGTTTCTGGAGTTGATCATGTGCTTGAATTTCTGCACATGCTTTAACTGGACTTTGGATTTTTATAACAGTCATTTTATTCATTTATAACAGTCAATTTATATAAATAATTGACTCAGAAGATCTCACTTCAATCAACATGTGATCATGGCTTCACAGAGGCCAGATCCATGAACTTGCTAATTGTTGGTTCTGCCTGTTTAGGCTTCAGCCATAACCACTGCTCGATTTCAAAGCACTCAAGAAGTGATTGGTTATGGCACAAAAGTAGAAGCCAGAAGGAGGCACTCTAAATCTATTAAAGCCTTGTACTGATGGTTTCAAGCGGGGAGTCACTGTATCTTGTAAGAAACTGTAGTACATGAAAGATTATCTCAGGAATAATTTGTCATGGGTAGAAATCCTTGTCAAGGTACCTGTCTCAAAATGGTCAGGAGACAGGAGATCTAGGATGTGCCACTAATGGGCTATCATGCTGTAACTAATCTCCCATCTGCTAAAGGGTGAATGAATAATCTTTATACTAGTGTTAATGTTAAGAATTCATCATGGTCAAAACATTATACATCCTTATCACAGCCCTAAAGCCCTGTTGTGAGACTGTCCCACGACGTAGCTTTGTGGTCTTTCCCAAGCACAAGCGCATGTGCTTTTCCTCATTCCCATCCCACTGGCTGCACTGGGACCAGCCCTTCACCAGATCTTGGCTTTCATTCTTTCCTGGCTTTGGCACCGGGCTCACCAGTCTCCAGTCACCTGATTTCTTTCCAAATTGTCATTTTTCACTTCCCTTAGAAGACGCGACATTTTAATATCATCTGTGAATATTAATTTGATTTGATAGCATCGCGCTAAGTGTGGCTGTGCGTGGCTTGTCTTTTTACATCTCTTGTCCTTTGGGACCCTTAGGAATAGGTAACAGCAGGAGTGAGGCCCGTCAGAGGCAGTGCTGGCCTGTGGGTGCCAGCCTAACGCCACTGTAAACCAAATGTCCCTGAGCTGTAGCAATTCTCTCTACTTTTGAAATTAATTTTTAACTGTGGTTAAATATAAATGTAAAGATTTCAATTTAAAGCATTTTGCAGTGTGCACCTCAGTGGGATTAATTACTTTTATGGAATTACTCAACTGTTACTGCTGTTTCATTAACCTAAGTAGAAACTCTGTAATGAACAAGCAATAACTACTCATTCTCCCCTAAATCCCAGCCTGTGGTCACCTCTAAGCTGCCCTCTGTGTCTGTGCTCTCCTTGGTACCTCCACAGTTTTGCTGTGGAGTAGTTAAATACGGTGAAAATCATACCCATGTAGTTCCACCAGAGCTATGAGCGGGTTCTTTGTAGAGCATTCACGAGTTCATTGTCTGAGTATCAAGAATCTGCAGTACTAAAATTCTGTCCAGACTGTGTTAGACAATGTGAAACAGACAGAAATGTAAGATCTGGTCTTCACCCAGCCCGGGACATGCTCCTTTCCCTATTGTCATGAAAGTACTAAGACTTTTTTTTTTTTTTTTTTTAGCTGAAAACCTTCAGAAATTTCTTAACACCATTTTCAAGGTCAGTACTTGTTTGTTAATTTTAATTTCTTGGTAGTGAGGATTGAACTATTTACATTTGCTGTTGTTATAAGATGTTGAGCTTTTCCCCCATCCATGTATGTGAATCCAAAAGCTGTTGCCTTCAAAACACACAGAAGTGTGGGCAATGTTAAATCAGCGTGAACTGTAAACTCTTTTTTACTAATTTGAGTATGGATCAATTTTCCTGGTAATATGTAGTCCTACTACTATTTAATTTAACAAAGTAATATTCAAAACTACTCCTTTGTATATTTAAAACCTTTTATCTTTATTGGTACATTGTATATACACATTGTGATCACACTCAATATTGGGAATTTGTACCAGCATATGACACAATTTAACTATCATTTTTTCCCATTCCCCTACCCACCCCACAACCCTCTACCCCCTAAATACATAAGCTTTGTTTCCCTTTTTAAATTATTATCACATTTTTCTTTACCCCTCATTACTCCTCCACCATATTTCCCTTTGCATATTTTCTATTTCACAATATCCATCATACATTCTAGAACTTATTAACATCTTCAGTTTCTCATACCAGAGAACAGATAGGATATTTCCACATCTGTGACCCAGCCTGGGTCCAGACACACTCTAGGTTCTTCCAAGGACCGCACTTGTGACTGACAGAAGGAAGAAGGGAAGCAGGGACCCTTTTGTGCTGATAGCTGTGTGATTTGGGTAGAAGTGAGGTTCATTTCAGTGGCTTCTGGATTTGCCTAACAACTGGGGAATCTGAAGGGATACGGCACTGAGAGTGTCTTCTGAATTATCCTTATTTTGGGTGGCAACACTTCTATCCTACCTGCAGGGATAAGCTGCAAAGCTAGTGATGGGCAGATCTTTCTTTAACTCCCCCAACATTCTCTTCTTTGATCTGTCCAATAGTCATGTAAGCTGCTAATGCCTTAGCAGGACTAACACACTTGATCTTTCTTTTTCTCCACTGAAAACACCTTGACTGTTTTCTCTTTGCCTGACTAATCCACTCAGAGACTGGGGTAAGATATTTTAGCTCTTTCAGCTCAGTTCCTTATCTGTAAAACGGACACAGTGTGTCCGTAAAGGATCAAACATGTAATACATGGGAGGCATCAACACAAAGTAGGGATGCAGGATGTTAGTATTTTGTTTTAAGTCTCTTCCAGCCCTCTTTCACCTTCATGACCTATTATCTTCTTTTAGATCTGAAGTTTTCCCACACCCTCACCCCACATTTCTTAGCAATGTAGTTGTTGGGAAGTTCATTAAGATTTGTGGGTGAATTCTGGCTTCCTGTCATATTTTGAGCAGATTCAGTGCTGATCCCAGTCTCCAGGTTCCATTTTTTGGTCTGCATTCATTGTCTGTCTTTCAGGATAGCTGGATTCTGGCAGGATTTTTTTTTTTTAACAATTAATAGCCAGTGAAGTTGTCCTGAGAGAGCCCATCAGCACTTTCTTTATGCACGCATCTCAAAGTGATTTTTAACTCTGATTCACTTGCCTTGTTCCTAAATGTAGCAAGTAAATTTCTGGCCAAAGAAAAAGTCTTCCAAGAGAAAAATGGTCTTTTTATAATTCTTAGTCTGTTTATAGGAACCCACCTGCTGCGATGCCTGTCTTGAATTTAAAGAACTCAACCACCGGCCCTCTTGGCCTGTGGGATGCACTGAGGGGAACAGTGGGCCTAGGAGCTCCTGCTTTCGTCTCAGCTCTGCCTTGACTGGCCAAGAGTCTTCATCAGGAACATCTTCTCTTGTGCTTTGATTTCCTCCCTTTAGAACTGATGGATTCAAGTCTCTCCAGGGGCTTCCCAGCTCTCACATCCATGGAATGAGCAACGGTCTCCAATGCCTCCCCTGCCCGCTCTCTTCATTACCAACCCACTGTTTCCCACAGACATTGCTCTCTCCATCTCTTTGTTTACCTCATGAGATTCCTCTAACCCAGAAGACTTGGATCCTTTAACGATGTTTCCCTTACTCCAATGTTCAGGTAAGTAGACTAGTCCTGTGTGCTCACTGCCTGACCATGCCATATTTCAACTGAGTTCTACCACAGATTCTTATCATATGCCTAACGTGCCAGGGGAAGGATTTTGTGATGAGGATGTGAAGATTGTTCATTAGTTAGAGAGTCAAGCACACGTGCTGTAGCTGTCAGCATCACCAAATGTCAGGCAGCCACAGGTCCTGACATAGCACCAGTCTATCCATTCTAAGAAGGTGCTGGCCGGGGCTCCAGACTGAGGTATGTTGACTGACTTCTGGCCCTGTGAAGGTACGATGATGAAAACAACAACAACAACAGCAGCAACAACAGGAACAACAACAACAACAACGACAACAGCAAGCAATGTGAGAAGTGCAGTCACAAAAGAAAGAGAAATACAGAGGAGGGACCTAACCCTTGGCTTGCGAAGGGGTGTCATGGCATGTTTCTTGACGGAAGTAACATTTAAGTTGGAAAATTAAAGCTAAGGGAGGATCGGGCTGGTGAATTAATAGAAAGGAGATAATCCAAAGAAGGGAACAGGCTGAGCAAAGGCCAGAGAAACTGAGGGCGCCTAGCATGTCAAGGCATCACTGAAACAGAAAGTTAAGTACATTAGAACTTAATTAGAGTGGTATGAATGTTAGCTCAGAGGATCAGTACAAGACAAGGTTAGGAGATCTCAAGAACAACACTGCCTGAGTTTGATGACTAGTTGTACTATGTACTATCCATGTGGCCTTGGGAAAGTTTTTTGGTTTCTCTAGGCTTTGGTTCCTTATCTATAAAATAGATTTATAGCACCTCCCTTTTAGAGCTGTAAAAATGGAATATTTTGACTTGAAAAAGGTTTAAGAAAATGTCTACCATGTGGTAAAAGTGCAATAATGCTGGTTTTTATTGTTGTATTTCTCTGATTCTAAGATGCACCGTTTTACTCTTCTACAGCAGAATAGCCCTAAACTTTGTACGTGACATGCTGTGGGTGGCATGTTACATTTTCTGCCTAGCAGACAACGGAAGTGTCATTCATTACCTATGCACAAGTGAACCAGGCAAAGCTGACTCCAATTATGTGACAGACATTGATACTATGGATGTTGAATTCAGCTTTTACTTAACATATCTTAAAAGAATACATTGTGATTTGATTTTGGGTCACAGGGTATTGAAGGCATGGAAACAGAGCAGTAGAAAATAGACTTGAAACTAATAGTTGAAGCAAATATTCACTGATGGGGAAAATTTTACAAGGTCTTGGAAAGCCAAAGCCAAGTATATATGGGCTCTATGAAGGAGCCGCCTACCAGAGATGATCTTGGATTACATTTCACTAATATATACACAAAAGCGTTGTCTGTCAAACACTGAACATCGCAAGGGATGGCAGTAAGTTGTCCAATTCCTTAATACAGACAAGATGCTAGTCTTAACAATCTGCGTATCCCACAGAGCTATGTGTCATATTTTAATTGGTAGATTTTTTTCTCAAGATAAACAAAAGAGCAGCACTATTGAGAGCCGATGGCAGGTCGCGTCAGGTAATGCTCAGTGCTGTTGTATTGCTGTCTCGTGGCTGATGGGGGCTCATTAGGAATGGCAATGACACCGTTGGATCCGTGTGTTAAGAAAATGATTTTGTCGTCAGTTACCTGCCTGTGACGCGAAGAGACCGGATTAGATCCTCCTCTTGATTTCCTGGGTGTGACATCACTCAGGGCTCGAGCTTTTCCCTGCAGTTCCCACATGGTACTTGGAGGTGCGTGCCTTTGAGCAGACCTGTCGCCTGCCTCTGGGGTGAGATTGTTAGATGTGGGTTACTCTGCACGCCGAGGCAGGGCCAAGGGTGTCTGCCAGGGGCAAGCTTTTCAGAGTAGAAAACTTGCAGAGGGAGTGGCAGGTATTGATCTGGAGCTCCTTGAAAGCCAGTGGTCACAGAGAGGCGGCCCCTGAGTGGGAGATGTTGACATGTCTCAAGGGGAAGGGCCATTAGCAGATTGGTGTCCTCTGGGGAAGACGGGACGAGGGATAAGTGGCTTTGTGTAGGGAGGGGCTCAAGGAAGCCACGTTGGCCCCACTGACCCTGGGACCCTGAGGGAGTGAAGGTCCATCTGGACGGAAGGCTCTTAACTCTGAACAGGTCAGGATAAGGGTTACAGATTCTGCCTCATCCTGGCTGGGTTTTCTTTACCCCCCTTCCCTCTGAGATTCAATTTCCCACTTACTCAATGGGATCATTGGCATCTAATTTCCCAAGGCCGTTTGGAAGATAGAGTTAAGTAACATATGAAGTTTACCCAGCAACTTGGTTGACATGTGCTAGATGGTTGTTATAGTTTCTTTTATGTCTGCTCCTGCATTTTCTGTGAAGGTTATTTTTTCCC
>PVIC010038062.1:0-17778 GCA_004025085.1 Thryonomys swinderianus | reverse complement strand
TGACGTCCCCTGTGATGAGGAGTGTGAGGAAGTCCGCAGGGCAGCAGCTCCAATGAGCATGGCTGAGCAGCCGAGAGAGTTTACATTTTCTTTTTTTGATTCAGACTCTAAAAATTTAAAAGAAGGTATTTTACTTTTTTTCTTTTTCCCTTTTTTTATTTCAAGTCAATTGTATTTAATTGATGGAGTCTCCATTCAGCATGATGGATTTACTACTCTCTGAAGAAGGGACTCTTTCCTTGACTTAGACAAACAATCCAATATTCAGTGCTGCATGATCATGAATGTTGTGTTCCTCAAGCTGTGAAAACTTGTTTTGCTTTTAAGGGAGCAAACTGCTGGCTAGCTCCATATGAAGAGAAGCTAAAAGATAATTTACCATGTCCCTTCTTCTTACATAAAAACCATCATGAAGAAGTGAAATCAATCATTTGAATTGTTTTGTTTATTAAATGCAGTTAGAGGTGCCATGACTTATAGAAAACTAGTGCTGCACATGGTAGGAGAAAGGAAGAAGATAACCTTGGTTTTATATGAATGTGCTATATCATAAATATGCTAATTATTTCAAACTTTATGCCTGGATAGTTGCCAGCACCTAGCGAACACTGTATAGAAAAACACTTACAGTTTCACATACTATTTCAGGAGAAATACCTATTTTTAAATTAATGATTAATATATTGGCTGGGTGTGGTAGCACACACCTGTGATTCCAGCACTCAGGAGGCAGAGGCAGGAGGATTGCCAGGAGTTCAAGGGTAAGCTGGGTTACATAGTGAGCTCAGGGCCAGCCTGAAACACAATGCAAGACCCTGTCTCAAAAATACAAAAGAAAAAAAATATATATATATATATGTAGTTGGGCGTGGTGGCTCATGCCTGTAATCCCAGCACTCGAGAGGCAGAAGCAGGAGGATTGCTGAATTTGAAGCTTGCCTGGGCTACGTAGTGAGCTGAGGGCCAGCCTGAACTACAAAGGGAGACCCTGTCTCAAAAAAAAAAAAAAAGGGCCGGAGGTTTAGCTCAGTGGTTCTGGCACCTGCCAGAAGCACAAGGTCCTGATTTTGATCCCCGGTAACCACATACAGTGCTGGGCGTGGAGACTCGCCCACCAGCCATTAATACCACATACCACAGTGCCTGGCATGGTGGCTCATGCCTGTCATCCCAGCACTCGGCAGGCAGAGACAGGAGGATTGCTGAGTTTGAGGTTTGCCTGGGCTACATAGTGAGCTCAGCCAGTCTGAAATACAAAGTGAGACACTGTCTCAAAAAATATTTATTTATCTATCTATCTATCTATATTTATTTATTTATACACACATAAAATTTACATATATATTCATAGATACATGAAGTTTAGATATATTTAGATATATATTAGATAAATTTAGATACATGATGAAAGTAATCAACTGAATGTGTTTAAAAATAGTTGTTTAGTTATAATCTTTTCTTTTATTGTCAAAATGATGTAGAAACGTATAAAGTTGAAACAGTGAGACCTGGGAAGACTGTCTGGCAAGGAGATCCTCGGTTCCAAGACAGCAGTTCAGAGGAAGAAGATGTTACTGAAGAAACAGATCACAGAAAGTCCAGCCCTAAGTAAGGGATTTGTTTGTGTGTGGGGGGTAGATTTATTTCAGATGTTTTAAAATCTGAGTTAGGCATAGTTTACAAATATTTTGGAAATTACTTAGGCTAATACTCATTAGACAATTTTCTCAGCCCTTTTGAAGGCCTCTTAACCCTTTTATAATGGGGAGGGTGTTATCTTTTCCTTGAGACTCGGATAACATTGGGTGGGAGATAAAATATACAGGGAAAGTGAGCCTAATGGTCTCAGAGTAGAATGCTGCGGTTGGCTGAGCCCCTGCACGTGGGCTACACTGGCAAACAGGGCAACAGTAGTAGGAGTCATACTATTAACCTCCAGGATGGGGAGACAGAGGTTTGTGTCTAAGGAAATCCTCATTATCAGAGCATCAGATTGACAGAAGAATGTTGAAAGCAAAAAGCAGTTAATTTTTAGGAAGAGTTTATATTTTCAGTGTAAATATTTCTTCTTAACCATTATGTTTTTCTTCCTTTTTCCCTTGGTAGAGAAGCATCATTTCCTGAAAAGAAGACCACTAGATTTTTCTTCTTCTCTAAGAATGATGAAAGATTTCATGGTAAACCCATTTTTCTTCTGGGTGGGATAGAATGGAAGTAGCACAGCTCTCACTGCACACTCAAGTGTAATGACTCACATTTGGAAATTATGACCCTGTGCAGTGTCGAATGTTGACCTGTAATACACTTTGGGAACTGAGAGCTAGCTCCCCATTCAACATGTCAAGAATAAGGACTTGCTTAGGCGCTATCCATAATGCCCAAAAAATCCACACAAACACTTCCAGGCAGGTAGTGAATTCATTTTATGTTTTCATTGCTCTTCTCTTTTTCTTTCCTTTTTTTGGTTTTGGGAATCAAACGTGGGACGTTATGCTTATGAGGCAGGTGCCCGAACCACTGAGCTAAATCCCTGGCCCTTCATCCTCACCCCTTTCCATTTTGAGACACTCTCAACAGGTCACTGTGTTGCCAAGACTTGGCTTGAATTTGTAATCCCCTGGCTCCAGCCTCCTAAGTAGCTGGCATTGTCATAGGTGGTCTCCTTTTTTTTTTGAGACGGATTCTCACTATTAGGTCAGGCTGGCCTCAAACTTGGAGCAATCCTCCTGCCTCAGCCTCCCTAGTGTTAGGATTATAGGTATGTCCCACCATGCTCAGCTTTTTTTCCCCCTTCTTAAAATATTACAGCAAAGGAAAAGAAGCTTATGTAACAGTAAATGATACAGCAAAATCCCAACAATTCATTTTTCCTCATGCACCCCCTAAAAATGAAATATTTATTTTTGAACTCTATAAATTGAACAAAATGATCTTAACTAGAATTGAAAACCTTGTAATACAAACCTGAGGATGTTATCCATTTTGGTAGTCACGTGTGGCCTCGTATTTCTTCTTTTCCTCTCACAGGTGCTGACTTATTCTGGAGTGGTGTGGGGAGTAACATTAGCAAGAATTCTTGGGAGGCACGAACAAACAGCTTGCTAATGGTGAGACCATATTAATTGTCTCCCAAAACAGGCAAGGTCTTATCTTTGTGTTAATATTTCCTTGGTGTAAAAGTAACCAGAATATGATATAAATATACAGAAAGAATGACAACTGAGAACATAATTTAAATATTCCTAATTATGGTTCTGGTGGAAACTTAAAACTCAACCCACAGGTGGTGCTGGTGAGGAAATGAGAGACTGGTTTATTTGAGTATTTGGTCCAAGAGTCCAGCCAGGCTCATTAAGTTACAGGAAATAAGGAGGCTTTTAAAAACAGAGTTATAAAACATTTAAACCAAAAGTTTGAATATTCCCTGTGAGTGTTCATTTCAATGAGCACTTCTAAAGTGGGTTTCCACAGCTCATACAGTGATAATAACCTAAATCTTGCCTGACAGTTATTGAACACTTGAAAACAATTTGTATTTATTGTTAACAAGGTCTTTTGATTTTACAGGATTGTCGGAAGAAACATAAAGAAGCAAGAAGGAAAATTAAGCCAAAATGATAAATATCAGAATTGGTTTTGAAAGTGAATGTGAACAAGGCTTACCAGGAAATCAACCTAAAAATAGTTTTAGCCAACAGTAAGGGACATTTTAGGGCAGAGAATATTCAGAATCTGGTTGATGGAACATCACTCTGGTTGCCATCTTTTTCTGTGAAATTGCTTTGTATTTTGTCCTAGGTCATTAATTCAAAAGGTTAAGCTGAGCCCAGCATGGGAATACACATCTGATCTGTCCAAGAGGCTCATGTGGACAGATCACTGGATCCCAGGAATCAGACAGTTCTGGGCAATATAGTCAGATTATTTTGAATTTAAATTGAGCTTTAAAAAAAAATCAAGTACAACATACCCCCCAAAGTATTTCTTGTATGTAATCTTTTGTTCTCTGTCTTTGATGGGCATATTCTGATGCCAGTTTTATACAAAGCCTTTTTCAATAAATAGTTCAATGCACTTGTGTTTTCCAAATTAGGCTTTGTGTGAATTAGACTATTTGGAATATTTACTTTTGATTGTATCAAATACATCTTCCTTCCATATTATCCTTTTTATTTAAAAGGATGAATTACAAAGCAGCTATGAGTTCGATACTTGTATCCTGATGAAGAGCTATCTGAAATGCAGGGTATTTCAGCCAGCATTATGTAAGAGTCCTCAGAGGACCAGGAACAGAAGCCAAATGCAGAGTTTTCCTGTTGTAGCCTCTGGGGTGTAGAAAGCAACATAGAGAAGCAGGTCCTCAATCCTAAAATTCTAGTTAAATGAGAAGCCTATGAAAAATACCAAGTTTCTGAAAAATATGTGGTCAGTAGTTAGGAATCAGACTCCAATTCCAGATAGAGAAGCAGATTTAATGTTCACTAAATGAACACACTTGGTCCAGGGATTTGCCTCAGTGGTGCCGGCACGTGCCTCACAAGTGCAAGGTCCTGAGTTCCATCCCTAAGATTAACGTACCTAAGATTCAGGACAGGTTTGTCTTCTATCAAAATCAGCTCTGTATGAGATACACATGACCCAGGTTGTTCCAAGAAATTGTCATTAAGCCATAATTATCATAAAACTAGATGGACATATCTGAAATTGTCTTAGTATGTATTGATTTACATCTTGTTTTGACTACAACTGTATAAGATCTCATCTGGCTTATTATGATTTATATATCTTCATTGTCTAGGTCTGTGTCTGGTACACAGCAGATGCTCACTATATACTGTATGCTTTTTAGTAAATATGGTACAAGAACTAAGCTTAAAGTATCCTTCTCAATTCCTGTATCTCCATGACTTCTAACTGCAAGCAATGCCAACAGCCACTCACCAGATTAAATAACTTCAATACTTTCTACCTTCTGTTGATAAAAATTATCATTGTACTAATATGTTACTTCATAGAAAATTGTACAGTAACACCCGTTTATTTTGCCCACAACTTATGTGGTTTGGTCAGGCTCACTGAGGATTGTTCATCTTTGCTCTGGGCGCTGAACCACCAATGGAAGTGCATCAGCTTCTCAGATTCTCTCTACCCCACCCCGGCCCCTGTGCCTGCCCTTGGGCTTCTTAAAACATGGCAATTAGGATCCAAGAAAAAGTGCCCATAGAGAAGAATCAGATCCTGCCAGCGTCCCAAAGCATGAGTCCAGGTCAAGACACCCACAATCCTGTTTTTCATGGGAAGGGTGTCAGAGTTTGTGGTCACATTTAAGTCTGTCACATGCTCCATCTCCATCCCCTAGTTCCTATTTGCCAAATAAAACCTTCTTTAAGTTTTGTCTGGTTACTCTAATTTCCATTTTTTTATACCTATCCTTATGCTATGAGTTCTTGGCCTTTCAGTCCCAGACATTACCTATTGACTTCTTACTCTGAAAAATAATTCAACTCTAGTATATAATGTTCAGTATAGTTCTGCCTGGAATTACTTTTCAGGTTTTTCTGGACATAGTCCTCTCCTATCTTCCAACAATACTTGAAAATGTTTCTCAATCTGGTTCTTAAGTAATCAGACCAAGAAGTCTACTTCATCCACACACCTCCCCATCACATCTGTCCAGAAATCCTGTATTCTGATACCTGTGATCAGGTGGTAGAAACCATTTGAACAATGTGGCAACTAGAGGAATGCAAAAATGTCAAATGCATTGCAACTATTTCTAATTAATAAACATGATTGCTGTCTAGATGTTTATCACTGGGGCTTTTGAGAGGTGATAGGGTTGTGGGAGGTAGTAGGTTAATTCACTTACTGGATTAGCATAGTTTTGAGTGTGGATGATGCAGTTCCTGGAGAGGGATGATCCATCCTGCGTGTGGGTCCCACCAAACAATAGAACTGTAGCCTGGATGAAATAAAAAGTATTGTCACTGCTTCCCACTTGCCAAGCCATGGACTTTCTCCTCTGCCATGCTGCCCTGCCACAGAGCTAGGTGACTAGGGACTGGAACCTCTACAGAAAATGAGCTAAAATAAACCTTTTCTCCTTTAGTATACGTGCTTCTTTCCAGCAAAGAAAAAGCAAGTAAAATATAAAAGACCTTGGTGTGATGGCACACACCAGTAATGCCAGCTACTCCGGAGGCTAACATGGGAAAATCACTTGAGCCTGAGTTCCACATCAGCCTCAGCACCTTATCCAGACACACTTCCCCCCAAAAGACACAACTTCTAAATACATATGTGTTCCATTGAGTAAAGTAACCTCCAGGGATTGGACATGAAACTACCTACTCCTAATTAACTCAAATAAATACTGAAACTACTATCGATATGTTTTTAAACTAGGAAGTGCTTTCTACTACTCTAGGCCAGATCAATTTTTTCCTGTGTCTCTAACCGACAAAATAGGCAGTTACCTACAGAACTACTCTCAAAGTGTTAAGGCTGAAGGTTAAGTTCATAGGCTTGGGACTGGAACCTCTACAAAAAATGAGCTGCATAACCAGAAGCTGACAGGCAAACGCAGAGCAATGGTAATAAAGAAGCATATGATTTGTTTTATTACAGGAAATAAAGTACAATAGCAACTAAAACTAAGGCTGCACATGCCTCGCCCCGTATGAATACAGAAACCTCTGCTAAGTTTCAACGATGAAGGATATAAATCTTAGATGTGGCTTACAGGAGAAACCCGTAGGTCTTAAATGTCCGATTGGAGACATACTGACGCACAAAAAAAAAAAGCAAACAGTCTTGGCCCAGCCTCCCAGGGGCTCTGGCCCTGAGGGTGCAACCAAAGAGCGCCGCAGGAAGCACTGACACTAGTGCCGCCTCCCGGAACACCTAGTTTGAGAAACCTCCGCAAGGTCTCACCCCACGGCTGCGTTCCCAGCGTGCACTGCAGTACGGGCTGGGAGAGTGGGAGAGAGTGGATGTGGCCGGGGACAACGCGACCAATCGCCATCCTGATTGTTTGTAGGTGTCAGATAGCGCATCGTGATTGGCCAGTGTGGAGGCGGCCCCTTGTTCTGTGCCGGTTGCTGTCTGGGCGTTGCATCAGTTCGTGTCGCTGTGCCGCAGCGCTGACTCTGTATTAGGCTTGCGCGACCTCGTGTCCCCAGGTAAACTGAGCCCCTCTTGCATGCCTCTCTCCGGCTCCTGGATCTGCCCTTGGGCTGCTCTTGTGTTCTGGGTCCTGTCTGCACAGGCGAGGTCACCCACACGTGACAACCTCCAGACAATAGTACATGGTTTTAAAAGAGAAAGATATTATACGTCTTCCTGAGTTAATTGCGTGCATATCTCTTTCAAAGGGGAAGATTGGAGGAGGCCTAAAAGGGGCGCTGCAGAGCTCAGAACAGGCACGAATCCTGGCGTCTCGCCTTGTGCCAGTTTCCGTTCTGGGATAGTTGCACAGCTGATTGCTGGAGTCACGGTGTCTCTTTTAGGTCGTAGTTGTGAGAATTCAGGGTCATAGAGAGTCTTGGGGAAGTTCAGAAGGCGAGCCAGTTCACGGCCAAATGTAGGTATTTATAAGGACAAATTAAGTTATAATTCAGAGTCCGAGCTTCCTTCTACCATTCCGTAGTGCCATGAATATGCATTTACTGCTAGGGACATAGGGCCCAAGGTGAGTAAGCGTGGTGACCCTGTTCTGGACTCATACTGTTTAATGCAACAGCCAGTACAGGCCTCGCTGGGAGCACAGAGGAAAAAGGAAATATTTTTCAGTGGGATCTGGAGGTTGGAGGAGGAGCCTTGTCAGGAGCTACCCCTGGGCGCGATCCTTAAAAGATGGCAGGAGACTGCACCTAAAATACTGCAGTGTTTGAAAGTGCCTGTCATATTAGTACTCTGGCCTTCAGTTTTGCATGTGTGAGGAGTAGGAGGGAAGTGGCACTAAGTTTCCAACTTTTTGAATGTATTGTTGCCCTTTTTAAATGAAGCAGGGAAATGATTAAAAATATTTTGAAAATAATATACCATATATGGTATAGGTTTATGTGTCCAAGACTTGTTCTTTTCTTTATCATTATGTCTAGGTAATATGTATAGAGTATATAGTCAGCCTTCTTATCCAGAAGCTTTGCCGCTGAATACATATGTACAGTGTGCATATGTAGTTAGACCTGAGATGGTTGAATCTGTTTTGCACATGTATATACAGTTTATCTGGTCATTATTATTTAAACAGAACAGAACAGCAACTCCTGACATGGCAGTTAAATTGCATTAGGTACTGTAAGTAATTAGGATTAAAATATATTGGAGGATGCATGGAAATATTGTGCCATTTAAGTGACTAAAGCAGACCTGAAACAAGTTCCCAAAGGATACCAAGAAATAACTGGAGATTTTTTTTTTCTTTTATGGATGTTGAGAATTGGAATTTTGCAGGTGATAGGCCAACGCTACCAGGGAGCTGTGCCTCCAGCCTAAATGACTGTATCAGTTTACTATTCTTAATAACTGCATAGTATTCGATTTATTGATGTACCTTAATTTACTTTAAAAATCTCAGATATTTGAATTGTTTTGCTTATGGAAACAATATTTGTGTGTCACCCAAACTAATCATCAGAGAGTCTTCAAAAGATAATACTATTTATTTGGGAGTGGCAGAGTAATGGGAATACACATGCCCGTAGTGAGTGGATAGGTGCATTTTAGGAATTCTGACAGAAGGAATATTTTAAAAGTAAAAAGGAAGAGATTTATGTAAGCTCCTTACAGAGTTCATAGGGCTTGGAGACCTGAAACAGGAGTTGGTGTTAGCTTCTCAGTAGAAGAATATTCCTGAGCGTATTGTCTGATTTTGTTTGCTTTTGCTTTTTTGAAACAGAGTCTTGCTATGTATTTCAGGCTAGTTTTAAACTATGTAGCCCCTGTTGGCCTCGAACTCAAGGATTACAGGCTTGTGCCACCGCACCTGGTAACTTTTTGCATTTTAAAACATGTTAAAGGCCTAGGGATGTCGTTTGGTGTTAAAATGCTTGCCTAAAGTTTGTGAGGTCCTGGGTTCAGTCCCAGTGTAGACAGAACAAAAATAGAAGAGGTATATTAAAAATAAACCGGCCGGTGTGATGGCTCATGCCTCTAATCCCAGCACTTAGGAGGCAGAGGCAGGAGGATTGCTGAGTTTGAGGCTTGCCTAGTGTACATAGTGAACTCAGGACTAGCCTCAACCACAAAGGAGACCCTGTCTCAAAAAAAGGTGGGGGGGAGGGGGGACTGAGAAACAGAATCCAAATGTTTTGGTGATTATTTGGATATGAGAATAATTTGAGTACTGTTATGGGTGACTCGGAAAAGTCATGTCTTTGTAATGGAAAAGATAATGGAATTGCTAGAATTTAAGGGAAAAAATGAGCGTGGCAAGGAAAATTATAAGGTTTTAAACAAAATATTTCAAAATGCTTTTCTAGAATACATTGGAGTTAACAAGTGAAAGTCAAGGAGAATAGTCTAGAAATTGCTGAACAGGAGGGTGAGGCTAAAATGGCCTGAAGGACTTGTGGAGTATGGAGTAGTATGGTCCCTGAGAAGAAGGAAGAAGAAATGATGGTGTGCTTGTGCAAACCTGGCAAGGTTAACCTGCCTTTGCAACTGTGGTTGCTAGAGGCTGTCCAGCTGTAGCACTCTTTGGGGTACAGTAGACCAGAGCAATCCTGTGATTTGTGCATGATGTCTCTGTTTCCTCAGTACTTTTGTGTTTGGTGAAATCTATACAGTACTGTGATTTTTTTTATTTTTTTGAGCCAGGGTCTTGCTTTGTAGTTCAGGTTGGCCCTGAGCTCACTATGTAGCCCAGGCAAGCCTCGAACTCAGCAATCCTCCTGTCTCTGCCTCCCGAGTGCTGGGATTTCAGGTATGAGCCACCATGTCCAGCATTGTGGAGTGTGGTACTGATTGCTGGTGGGCATGAATCACCATGCTTGATATTGTTGTATGTAGTTACCTGGGATCAAACCAGGGACCTTGCGCTTGCTAGTCAGGCACCAGAATCACTGAGCTAAATCTCTGGCCCTCTTTTTTTTTGTACTAGGAATCTAACTCAGGACCTTGTGCATAAGAGGCAGGCATGATGCCACGAACTGAATCTCCAGCCAGAACTGTGAATCTTAATCTTTTAGAGGAACAGTGAAAGCTATGAGCCCTCTTCTCAGAAAGCTTAAGTTGAGACTGGGGATTTAGCTCAGTGGTTCCAGTGCACGAGGTCCCCAGTTCCATCCCTGACCAGAAATAAAGGCTGAAGTCTTCTCAAAAGAGGGAAGATGGGGCCGGAGATTTAGCTCAGTGGTTCCAGTGCCTGCCTTGCAAGTGCAAGGCCCTGAGTTCGATCCCCATAACCACATACAATGCTGGGCGTGATGACTCACGCCCACCAGCCATCAATACCACATACCACAGTGCTGGGCGTGGGGGCTCACACCTGTAATCCCAGCACTCGGGAGGCAGTGACAGGTGGATTGCTGAATTTGAGGCTTGTCTGGGCTACATAGTGAGCTCAGGGCCAGCCTGAACTGCAAAAGCAAGACCCTGTCTCCAAAAAAAAAAAAGTTGAAGATCTAAACAGCCTCAGAACTTCCATTTAATATCATTTAGAATGTACTCTGGGAATTGTTCCTTCTGTATAATGTTCTACCTTTTCTTGGCTTATTTTTCATATGTAAACTTCAGAGACTCTCATCTGAAAAATGAGAATGAAAAAAAGGAAAGATACATGGTGCTTGCCCCATTTGTTTTATGGCCTGAGTCATTTGCTATGCTTAACTATAATGTTTTCAATACTTTCAAAACAGATTGAGTTGGGAGGGGTTTTTTTCTCCTGGAGTCAGTTACCCCAGACTACTGTGATTCTGATGCACTAAAGATTTTTCATCTTCTTCTTAATTCTCAAATTATTAGCTGTTTTCCCTTCTAATTGACATTGGCTTGGAAATATAGTTACTAACTTTATTAGAATTTTAAGTAAATAAACTGAGGATAAAGGGAATCAAAGATATATGAGATTAAGTGTCTCTGTGCACACCTGTAATCCCCACACTCAAGAGATTGAGGCAAGAGGATCACTAGCAATTCAAGGCCAGCCTAAACTACATAGGAGACTGTCTAAAAAAAAAAAAAACCAAAACAGTCTCGGTGTGAGATTATTAGCAAAACTTTTAAAAGCATGTTAAGATGTCTTATATTTGATACAAGTCAGAGAGGTGTGGGGCTTGTTCACTCCAAAAATAGGCAATAAATAATAAAAAGGATAAAATGGAAAATTGGAAAACTATTTGAATATGAGATTTCCATCTTTTATAGTGTTTTTTATGGGTGGAGGGGCAGTAGTGATTAAACTCCAGGCCTTTGCCCTGAACTGTAGTATCTCCAAACCACCACCACCCTCCCCCTGTTTTTTTTTTTTTTTTTTTTTTTTTTTTTTTTTTTTTTTTTTTTTTTCAGTTTTTTGAGACAGGGTCTCTGTAGTTCAGGCTGGTTCTAAACTCATCATGCAGCCCAGACTAGCCTCGAACTCAGCAATCCTCCTCCCTCTGCCTCTGCTCCCAGAGTGTTGGGATTACAGGCGTGAGCCACCACGCCTGGCATTGTGCTATGTGGTACTGGATATTGAACTCAGGACTTTGCGCTTGCTAGGCAGATGCTAGAACCACTGAGTTAAATCCCTGGCTCTTTTGTTTTTGAGAAAGTTTCTAAGTTCCCCAGGTGAGACTTAAACTTGAACTTTTCCTACCTCTGTCCCAGAGTGCTGGGATTATAGGTTCCCAGCTAGGTTTAATTTCTTTTAAGTTAGTTTTCCTCAGAGAAGATGAGGTTATTTCAAAAGAAGTGGTTTCTGAATGAATGTCGTAAAAAATTGAGTAAATGCTGGCAAGGTTGCTAGGAAAAGATACTCTTCTACGTTGTTGGTGGGAATATAAACAAGTACAACTATTTGGGAAATCACTGGAGATCCCTCAAAAACTAAAAACAGGAATTTCATGCAACCCAACTATTCCCCTTCCAGGTGTCATCCCATAATATATCATATTACAGTGATACATGCAAACCTATGCTTATAGCAGCACAATTCATAATAGGTAAGTCTTACCCTTATTCATACACCTGAAAGAAATGAAAACGTGTCCACATGCAGACTTGTACCTGAATGTTCATAGCAGCATTATTCACAATAGCCAAAAGTCAGAACAGTGTAGTGTCTGTGAACTAATAAACAGAATGTGGCTTATCCATACAATGGGGTATAAGTCAACCATGAAAGTAAAAGGGTATGAGTACACGTTACACCATGAATAAGCCTTGCAAACATGCTAAGAAAGTAAATCAGACACAATAGTCTTCTTAGAGGTGATTCTTTTTTTTTTTTTGAGACAGGGTCTCGCTTTGTAGTTCAGGCTGGCTCTGAGCTCACTATGTAGCCCAGGCAAGCCTCAAACTCAGCAATCCTCCTGTCTTTGCCCCCCACCCCACCCAGTGCTGGGATTGCAGGTATGAGCCACCACACCCAGCACTGTGGTATGTGGTATTGATTGCTGGTGGGCGTGAGTCTCCACGCCCAGCACTGTATGTGGTCACCGGGGATTGAACTCAGGACCTTGCACCTGCGAGGCAGGCACCAGAACCACTGAGTTAACCCTCCGGCCCTTAGAGGTAATTCTTAATAAATTACCCATTTGTATGAAATGTCCAAAATAGTTCAATAAGTGGATTAACTACTGCCAGAGCTGAAAGAAGAGAGATGATGATTGTTAGGGATAATTGAAAATGTTTTAAAATTACATAGTAATAATGGTTGCATTAGCTTGTGAATATAACTAAAAATGACTGAATCCTTAAAATGTGCACTCTATGGTAGGTGAATTTCATTCAATAAAGGTAATTTTACTGAAGTACCATGCAGTATAGATGGTGATGTGTACACTATTTTAATCATATATGACCCTGCTATTACTAGATTTCTCTTTTATCAATAATAATTTCAATTTCTCTTATAGCAACAGAATGGTTCAGCAAGTACCAGAAAATATCAGTTTTCCTGCTGAAGAAGAAAAGATACTGCAGTTCTGGTCTGAACTTAATTGTTTTCAGGAATGCTTAAAGCAGTCAAAACATAGGCCAAAGTATGTGATTTTTTTTTTTTTGCATGTGTGAAAGAGTCCTTAAGAATAGTTATTTCTTTGTGAAATCAACCAGTGATAAATGCTGGCAAGGCTGCGGGGAAAAAGGAACCCTTCTCCACTGTTGGTGTGATTGTAGACTTGAGCAACCATTGTGGAAATCAGTGTGGAGATTCCTCAGAAAACTAGGATTAGAGGTCCCATTTGACCCTGCTATTCCCCTGCTAGGAATATACCCGAAGGAATTAAAAGAATCATATTGTAAAGACATATGTACACCCATGTTCATAGCAGCCCAGTTTGTGATAGCCCAATCTTGGAAACAACCCAGATGCCCATCAACTAGAGACTGGATAGAGAAGATGTGTTTTGTTTTATTTTGTTTAATAAAATAAGTATTACTCTGCTATAAAGAAGGACAAATTTCATTCATTTATGTGGCAGTGGATACACCTTGAGGACACACTAATAAGTGAAATAAATAGATCCCAGATATGTAAATACCATATCTTTTCTCTGGTATGAGAACTTGTAGATGTAAATGAGTTCTAGAATGGATGACAGGTTTTGTGAAATAGGAAATATTCAGAGGGAATGTGGTAGGGGAAAGTAATGAGGGGAAAAAATAGATATGATTAGGAAAGAAAAATAACATGTATATAGGGAGTGGGAGGTTGTTGGTGGGTACGGATATGGGTAAAAATGAGAATTAACTTGTCGTCATATACTGGTACAAATTCTCCAATATTGAGGATGATTGTGAGCTGTATATAAAATGTACCAATACAAAATTCAATTAAAAAATTTTTAGAAAGAAAATAGTTATTTCTTAGAATTCCATTAAAACAGAAACCATTTATTCATCTCTGTTCCCAGGCTCCTCATTCTCCAGGTAATAGATCCTCCATAGTAGATAAATGTTGAACGAATGAGTTCTTTTTTGAGTAGATTAAGAGGTCATCTGACTAGAGAATGTGCACCACCCTGCCCCTTTCACCTTACTCATCATCCCATCCTCAGATAGCACTTACACCTAAGTACAAGTCCCCTCATCAGAGGCTACTAACAGTACTTCCCACCCCTAGCCTCCACTCACTTAAAAGACCACTGTTTCTATCATGTCTTCTGTGTGCCAAAACTTTTGTCTATTGCCTTGTTTTACTGAAGATCAAGATGCATAATTTGTCTTATAGGAAATTTGTCATGGGAATAATAAATGAAAATTTGATAATCCAGTCTCTACTGTTTACCTTAATGGGTAGAAGTTCCTTTTCTGAAGGCAGGACCTTCAGAAATACCTAATTGGTTCTGTCTGAATGTCTTGATTGTGTTACTTTTTTCTGCTCCCTAAGTACTATGATAGGAATAACCCATAGAAAAATGTTCTAAATGTTTTCTTTTATAAAATGGCTCTAACATATTTTTATTACCTTTTAGATTTACCTTCTACGATGGTCCTCCTTTTGCAACTGGACTGCCTCACTATGGACATATCCTTGCAGGGACAATTAAAGACATAGTCACAAGATATGCTCACCAGAGTGGGTTTCATGTTGATAGAAGATTTGGATGGGATTGTCATGGTTTACCTGTGGTATGTTTGAGCCTTGAGCCTTAAGATTTCGGCTTTTTAAAAAATAAGCATTGAATTCTCATATAATATGTTAAAGGTGATTAATTTTTATTATATATTTTACTTCTGCTTCATTTCTGTAGTAATATAGTTCTTTACAGACATACTGAAAATAATTTGTTTGAAAGGCTGTTTTATTGTTTAATTATACTTGTCTCATATAGTGGGTCAGTTAACAATTTTACCACAAAATTTCAGGAATATGAAATTGATAAAACCCTGGGAATCAGAGGGCCAGAGGATGTGGCCAAAATGGGGATTGCAGAGTATAACAATCAGTGCCGTGCAATTGTGATGAGATACTCTTCTGAGTGGAAGGTAGGTTCAACTCTTTGCCATAAAATGAAAGGCGAGTTTAATTTTTAAATGGGGTTGAAATAGTTCATGGTCCTTTCAGTGTTTTACGAGATATTCCTGAAAGTATGGCTTTCTGTGTGAGGTTGTAACACCAGATGAGTTTATCCTCCTCTTTGCACAATGTATTCCTAAGGAAAAGTCCTCAGCTTTCACCTGTAAGCATGATAGATTAAACTGAACCCGCTCTCTGCTGATTTCTGAATGCTTGGTTCACTTTGCAAATTTCAACTGCCTACTTGCAGTATATAACAGGAATCAGTGTTGGAGCAAGGAGACTTACCTAAATGCTCCAGTGCAGGAATTCAGGTCTTTTTAAGATTTCCATCTTGGACTCACTCTTGTGATAGTAATTTTATGTTAGTAGAAAAACATGAAAACATGTGATAGTAATTTCATGTTAATAGAAAAACAAGCAGGAGCTGCAGAGCTCTTGCCCTCTTGTTTTTCTGGCCTGGAAACAAAGCTCTCTCTCCTTCTTGCCTCTCAGATGAGATTAGCATGTCTGTGTAATTTGAAAGCATGTCTGGCCTTTTTCCCCCCATATTCTCCATCTTCCCTTCAACCTGTCAAAACTTGCTCAGAATTCCCTGTTCAGCCAAATGTGTCATTTCTTCTAACTTTTAAACATTAATTCCCATGATTCTATCAATCATCTAATCCTACTAAGGCTTTCTTCTTAATAAGTATTCATTTCTTTTCTGTTGTTGAGACAAGATCTTGCTGTATAGTTCACACTGACTTTGAACTCACTGTGTATCCCAGGCTGGCCTGGAACTCATGACACTCCTCCTGCCTCAGCCTCCCAAGTGTTGGGATTACAAGCATGTGCCGCCACGCCCAGCAAAATATAGTCATCATTAACCTCTCACCTGCTGTCTTTGCTTAGCAGTGTGCTAATCACAATCCTTTTCCTGATCTTTGCACACAGGTTGCAGCATTCTATTTCCTATAGTTTTGTTTTCATTTTGCTTTTCCTCTGCTTAAAATCTCAAGTAATTTCTCTTTGCTGACATATAAAGTCTGATTTCATCAAAATGAAAACCAGGGCTTATCAATTTTATCTTTGCCTAACTTCCTTACCTGACCAGTAGGGGAAAACACTGCAGAGTAGATGCTGAGTAGATCATGGACAGACCTTTTCTTTCCTTTAGGTTGTTTGTTTTTTTCCTTAAATTTAAAAATCTTTTTAAACTTTTCATTTTGAAATAATTTTAGGCATATTAAAAATTCCTACACATGGTATGAAGAGTTCCCTCCCCAATTACTAACATCTTCCAAAATGGTAATACAATTTAAAAAAACAATAGATTAGTATCAGTGAAATACTGCAGTGTACAGCTTGTATTTAATACCACAATTCTTTCACTAATTTTTACTTTTGATCCAAGATATGTGCAGGATCACACAACACATTACATTTGGATCTTCTTAGTCACCTTCAACATGGAAGATTCACTCAGCCCTTGTCTGTCATGATCTTGTCTCGTTTGTAGAGTAGAACCCTGTTACTTGATAACATGTCCCTCAATGTCTAATATTTCCTTATAATTCAAATAACCCATTTTGGTAAGAATACCTCAGAAGTAATCCCCTACACTTCTCCATGTATCTTGGCACAGGGGATGGGGGGAGGGTGTTGCTGCTATGTCTCACTGATAACTTTGTCCACTTAAGTGTTACCTATGCTAGATTCTTCCTTTGAAAATTTGCAGTTTTTGCTTTTAGCTAACAAGTACTTAGTGGATAGATTCTTTGTAAATATTTCTTTTTCGTAATGATACTTTCACTAATTAATTTTAATATCAGTTATTCTCACTACTAACAATTATGCCTATGGTCCCAAATGGTACTTTTATATAAATGAATTTTAACCAGTGGACCTTCGAGTTACAAGTGTTCTAATATGTAGACAACTTAGATCATGATCGGAATTTTAGTTTCAGCTTACAGCCAAAGTCTTAAGTTACTGTCCGAAGGCTGGCTCCGTGTACTTCCTGATGGTCTCATAGACAGTTTTAACCCTTAAGGAGTTCTAGAAGGAGCATTGCAACATTTGAGAAATGCTGGGTCAGTATCCCTCTACAGACACTAGAGCTGCCTGTGTAGAGGAGAAAGACTCTGAAGGCTGTGTGGAACAGCCTAAGCCTTCATTTAACTATGTGGTTTACAACCAGCCCTCGGGAACAAATTACGTTTGTAAGTCAAGGGTCCACTACTCATAAGTACCTTTTTTGTAATAGATTGAATGCCAAAAAAATCCTGGTTTTTACATAATCTTTTCTTTGACATTTATTTTAACCGTTGGTAGTTCTGATTGTCTAAAATGTTTCATGGTGACAGAGTAGACAACACACATTCGTATACAAGAACAAATATCACTGCCTAATACTACTCTAATATTCATACTTTTAAAGTCTATTATTACCAGACTTGGCCGATGGATTGACTTTGACAATGACTACAAAACTCTGTATCCACAATTTATGGAATCTGTGTGGTAAGTTTATTTAAAATTGCAAATACAGAAATGCTGCTGTTATCTTTCAATGGAGAGCTGTGTTAGGATGAATTAGTTTGTTTTCAGATCTAGTTCTCTGGGAACAT
>PVIC010038061.1:0-17848 GCA_004025085.1 Thryonomys swinderianus | reverse complement strand
ACCAAATTCCTTTTGGATATTTCCCATTCTACAAAAACTATCATACATTCTAGAGCTCCTTTACCTCTACAGGTGCTTATATCAAAGAAAATATCCGGTATTTGCATATCTGTGATCTATTTATTTCACTTATTAGTGTGTCCTCCAGGTGTCTTCATTTGCACATAAATGAATGAATCTTGTCATTCTTTATGGCAGAGTAATACTCCGTTTTTAAAAAGAAGTTGATGGCATTTGGGTTGTTTCCAAGATTGGGCTATCACAGATTGAGCTGCTACGGACAAGGGTGTACACCTGTCTTTCCAATGTGATTTTTTAAAATTCCTTTGGGTATATTCCTAGCAGGGGGATAGCAGGGTTGAATGGGACTTCTAATCCTAGTTTTCTGAGGAATCTCCATACAGATCTCCACAATGGTTGCACAAGTGTACAATCCCACCAGCAGTGGAGAAGGGTTCCTTTCTGCCCACAACCTCACCAGCATTTATTGTTGGTTGATTTTTTAATAGCGGCCATTCTTTGTGGAGTGAGATGGAATCTCAGTGTTCTTTTCATTTGCATCTCTTGAATGACCCAGCCTCTTCAACAAATGGTGCTGGAAAAACTAGGCTTTAACCTGCCAAAAACTAAAGCTAGACCTATCTCTTTCACCATGCACAAAACCAAATTCACAATGGATTCAAGACTTAAACATTAAAACAGAAAAACAAACCTGCTAGAAAACTGGTTAGGTAAAACCCTTGGAGACATTGTTGGGAACCTGCCCTTCGTTTTCCTTGGTTTTTCTATGGTCTTTCTAACTGTGCCTTCCTTTGTACCTACATACACTGCTTACAAATCATGATGGTGATTTCTAGAATCACTGGATTCAATTTCTGGATGATATTTTTCACATGGAAAAAATGTTCACTCCTGAGTGTCTTCGAATATTCTTTTTATTTATTCTTTCTCTAAAGTCTTAAACATCTCCCAAAGTCCTGTGCTCAGAGACAGAGCTCTGGAAAGTGACTGGACCATGGACTAGTGATATCCTGAGTGGGAGCCAAAATACACTTCTCTTTGAAATTACACACATCAGATCTTTGGTTATAGTGACAAGGAAAGTTAATGCAGGCACATTTTTCACTAAGATTCCTATGTAACCTATGTTTCTTAATACTTTTTTCTGTTTTCTATCTTTTCATCTGTTTCAAGATGGCTACACTTTGGTGATCTGTCTTCCAGTTCACTAATTTGCTCTTTAATTCTATATGATCTGTTATTGAACTACGCATTGAACTCTTAATATCTTCTACCAATAAGGTGTGTTTGTTTCTTTTGTAAGTTTTCAGTTCTCTGAGAAAATTCAATGCCTTTTTTGTAACTTTCCTTAAATATATAAAATTAGCTATTTAACTTTTAATGTCTGATAATTCTGTCATGTACACCCATGCAATCTGTTTCTGTTGTGCTCATTAACTTTTCTTTTTAATCATATTGCCTTGTCTTCTTTTATTCTCTACCCAACATTTGATAGTCTGCATATTGGTACATTCTGCCAGTAACTATTTACTAGTGCTCCTTGCAAGAGAAGAGAACACTAATAATTCTGGATTACTAGGAGGTAGTCTCAACAGTGAGGTGTGAAACTAGGGTGTTTCCCTATTAATTCTGTGTCTGATTTAACATTATTTCTAATGTGAGGATCCCTGAAGTCTCAATCCAATGCATTTCCTGTGGTGTCATCATAGTGAATGTTAGTTACCGAAAGACCCAGCTGCAGGTCTCGGTCTCCTATAAGACAGCATGGCAGCAGGAAATATGAAAAAGAGAACAAAGACAGAGACACAGAGAGTTGAGAGCAGAAGCTCAGTCTTGAGCCGATCTAAGCTGCCCTGAGCAGCAAAGACAAAAGGCACCAAGAACACTTAGCATTTATTCATTACACGTGTGGGAAGGAGCGGAGTAGGGTAAACCTTGGACACTTGCTGATAACAAGTATTGCAGACAAGACCAAACAAATGGGTAATTCAGAGGGGAAGAAATTAATTGGAGTCAAGATGCCCTCAGCTGGAAGTGAACTCAGTCAAGCACCACCACTTCATGAACTAAGATTAAATCTCGGTAGTAGCCTTTAACAAAGGAGCTATAGTCACTCAACTCTGTTATCTGACAGGCCGTTTTGAATCACGTAAAACTGAGGTCAGACTCCTAGGACAATAAAGCCAAACTGTGGAAGAGCAAGAAGCTTGTGCCATTCACAGCCACTAATACTAGGCAAAGAGGTCTGCTGCGTGTCACTTGCAGTGATGGCAGAATCTCACTGGGATTACTGAGGCACAGCAGGCTGTCAAAGGCTCTGTTCAGTCTCTCACGTTCTCAGCCACCTCTTCAGGAGCCGACAGGTTCCCCTGCTGGAAAAGACCCCACAGCTGCTCATGTTTGTAGATTTGTTTTCCTATCTCAGGTTTTAGCCTCACTGTTGTTCACTGCATTGTTAATAGTGTTGCTCATGTTATCAATGTTCTTATATATTTTCTCTTTGTCTGCTTTATCAGTTTCTGAAAGGGAACATGGAAGTTTCTACTACAGTGTGGATTTGTTATTTCATCTGATAGATCTTCCATTTTTGTTTGACATGTTTTAAATTCCTTTTATTAGATGTTTAAATATTTAGGAGGGCTATGTCCTTTTAATCTCTCTATCACTGTGAAGTAACTTTCCTCATTTATATAAGATTGTTCTATAGTCTTCACTTGATCATTGTTGACATGGTATATATCTTACTATCCTTTCCTTTATCTTATTTGCATATTTATATTTGAAGTGGATTTCTTCACATAGCACATGGCTGAGTCTTGATTTTTTAACCTATGTGATAATCTCTGACATTTAAATAGTAATATTCAAACCATTTACATTAATGTCTTTTGCTGTTGTTATTAAAGTAGTTTATGTTGGGATTTTCTGTGATTCCTGAGGTTAAATTCTGGACTTATCACATGTTAGACAAGCACTCTGCTACTGATCTATACCCTTTGCATTTAATATGATCATTGAGATGATTAGATCTAAGCCCACTATCTTGCTATTTTTTATACACATTATCTGTTCTTTGTGCCTTTTGTTTCTCCTTTCTACTTTATTTAAATAAAATATCCCATCTACTTTTTAAATTACATATAACTTCTATATTTTTATTTGTATATAGTATATATATATATATATATATACATATATATAATTTTTTTGAGACAGGGTCTCACATTGTAGTTCAGGCTGGCCCTCAGCTCACTATGTAGCCCAGGCAAGCCTCAAACTCAGCAATCCTCCTGCCTCTGCCTCCTGAGTGCTGGGATTACAGGCATGACCCACCACACCCGGCACTGTGGTGTGTGGCATTGATTGCTGGTGGGTGTGAGTCACCACGCCCAGCATTGTATGTGGTTACCAGGATCAAACTCAGGACCTTGTGCTTGCGAGGCAGGCACTGGAACCACTGAGCTAAATCTCTGGCCCAAAATCGATTGTATTTTAAGGGGATTTTTAAAAGTGACTTCAAGCCACATACTTAACATATCTCTACAGTTTCATTTTTCTGTTAATCCAGCTTTCCACCTGCTCTCATTTTCTTTTTACCTGAAGGGCTTACTTAGAATATCTTGTAGTGTTCTGCTAGCAATGAATACCATCAACCTTCGTGAGTATTTTTACAAGTATTGTTTTCACTGTTGTTTTGCAAAACTATTTTCACTTGGTGTAACTTCTTCGATTGAAAGATTCTCTCTGTTGGTTTCACTACTTTAAAGATGTTGCTCCATTGCCTTGGGGTTCACTGTTTCCAAGAAGTCACCCTTATTTTTGTCTTTCTCTTATAAGGTGTCTCTCTCCTAACTCCTTGATCCTTGTAAGACATTTTCCATATCATTTGACTCAAGTTAGTTGACCATGACATCACTTGTTATGGTTCTTGCAATATTTCTTTCTTCTGAGATTACTCAAGCTTCTTTACTTTGAGTCTTTATCATTTTCATCAAATTTGGAACTTTTCAAGCCATTATTTCTGCAAGTATATTTCTCAAATTCCTTCCCTCCTTCAGGAATTTGTATTACGTGTACATTAGGGTTCTGAAAATGAGTCCACATCTTGTTGATGTTGCATCTTTAATATTTTTCATCCATGTGCTTGTTTTTTGACAGTTTTTATGATTTCAAATTCTCTAATCTTTTAAGTGTCTAATTCCATCTAATGAATTTCTACTACAGTTACTGTATTTTCCATGTTGGTCATTTTATCTTTCATTTATAAAAGTTTGATTTGTAATTCTTTTTATATCTTCCGTGTCTCTAGTTAATGCATTTGATTTTTTTCTGCCTTTCTGAAAATATAGAATATAGGTTTCAACAACTGATTTAATAGTTTTATCTACTATTTCTATTATCTGTGTCATTTGTGGATTTTTTTTCTGTTGGTTGACATTTCTCTTTTCACTTTTTTGTAGACCTAGTATTTTTATTAGATTCTAGCTGTCTTAGTTACTTTCTCATTGCTGGGACAAAATACCAAAAACTCACAAATTAAAGGAGAACAGACTATTTTGGCTCAGTTTGTGGGCGTTTCAGTTCCTAGTCAGATGGCCCCAAGGCAGAGTGGCATGACAGAGGGGTATCACAGAAGAGAAACAATCTGTGGCTGAGCAAATGGGAACAGCAAGCAGTGAGCATACCCTCTTTCTGTCCCTTTATATTTCACCCACGATGCCTATTGATTTGCTGCCACGCACATCAGCCCTCAATTATGCTAAACCAGGTTAGTTATTGGATATCCTAATCCAGCATCCTAGCACCTTCCAAAAGCCCCACTTGTGACCTCATGAGACTTTGGGGAGACACCTAGATACAAGCCATAACCCTAGCCAATGTGAATTTTATCTTATTGCATGCTGAGTATTTTTGTATTCTTATAAATATTCTCAAACTTTATTTGAAGAGGCAGTCAACTTATTGAAATAAATTGATCCTTTCAACATGTCTTTAAACTTTATTAGATGGAAACAGAAAAGCCTTTTATTTGGGGTTCATTTTGCCCCACTGTTGACTCAATACTTCCTGACAGTTTTATGAACTATGAGTGAATTATGAGTGTTTTCATTGTAGCTCATAGGAACACAAATTACTCCCAGCCTTTAGGAGTGGTGGGATTGTTCCTTGCATCCTTGTATTCTATTTGAGAAGATCTTCCCCAACCTTGAGCAGTTTCCTGGCCTGCATGTGTGGATCGATACAGACCTTCTGACATCTAAAGTTATCTACCTACTTATCTATCTATCTATCTATCTATCTATCTATCTATCTAAATGAATAGATATAGATATATCTTTTCTCTTTTCTTCTCACATAGCCTTTATAAAGGTGTACATTTATTTTTAAACTCCAACTGCTGTATATTGAAACACATTTTATTAAACATGTGTTCATATTTCTTTTACATGGCACGCCTCATTGGTACTTACTCTTTGCCTTTCCACTCACTTTATCACTGAAAGTCTTATCTGGACTGCAGTGCCTACCGCCATCACACCACCCGAGACTATACCCCAGTTCCAAGGTCCCCAACACCCCCCACTGCAGCCAGCTGAGTGAGAGAGTGAAATGCATGTTTTTCCCACTGATATCAGATGGCAGTTTGAGAGGCTTCTATGGTGCACAAGCAGCGCTTGCTCTTTTGGGACTTTGGTCACATGATCTAGAGTTATTTTTACCATTTCAGCTACCTATGTGGTCTCCTCTCATTACTAAGCTTCCATCACACTAAAGCCTTTCTCAGATAATAGATCTTCTTGTATGTGGCAAAAGAAAGAACCCTGAGCCCAATTCTGAACTGGTAGCTTCATAATTATGCATATTCACCAGGACCCTGTGGCAGATTTATTTACCTGTGAGGACTTGATTCAAAGGAGCACTGTGCCCTTCCTGGGGCTTTGGCTAAATTCTATTCCTGACCTCTACTAAGAGCACTTGGACCCATTTGGCTGGGAAGAATTCATATTTACCCAGCCTGCACCCAGGCCTAAGTAGACTTCTCAGGACTCTTTTCCTCTGCGCTCTTTTTTGGTTACCATTTTGTCCTCTGACCAAAAGAGCTATGGGGTGTCACCAGCTTGAAACGTGGAATGAAATATCAAGTCATCTTATGTCAGCTGAGTTAAAGAATTACAAAGAGACACAATCCAAAACGAAGGATGAACTCAAGAAAAACAAGGGGACAATCCCAAGGGGCAGGAGCTTCCAAGGTCCAGAATTGTTCCCTGAGAGCATCAGATACAAACTCCAAGTCCCAAACATATCCCTCCCTAGGAGCCTCCAGTGGGTTCACAGCGGGGGAAGGTCAACACATAGGTGAAGAAGACCTGGAGCGCCCTCTAATGGTGTTAAGAGCAATTATTGCACTTGCCTGCCACTTAGAAATCTTACTCCTCTTTTTCCTAGTAAATGGAAAGAGGAATGAGATATACATAGTTTTCGTGTGTGTCCAAAAGACACCTGGCAGAAGAGAGAAAAACATATGAAAATAATGGTTCAGAAGTAAAATGAGAGACAGAATAAGAAAAGAGCAAGAAAACTAAAGAAAGGATGGAAAGATGGGTTAGATTCTGAAACACCCATAATATTTCTCAAATGTACCAGGAGCTTTGTGTGCTTTATGTGTTTCACGTTCACTATAATCTCATAAAGATATCTTCTTTGTTATTCTACATTATGGAGGAGGACTTCTTTGTGGCAAACAGAGACAATAATAATTACTTTGTTGATACGAAGGTACTGTTTGTCTGAGGCCAAAAACTGGTCAGAAGGTGGTGCATGGACAAATGACAGACCCCCCAAGCTGGCCAGTGGCTACGCAGGAGCAGTGGCTGGGTGGCCATTTGGGCAGGAAGACACGTGGTGAATCTGGATGGTCCACGCACATCCAGGGACCTGAACTGTGCTCTCTGAATTAGTACAGAAGCCAGAGCACCATTAAGTTAGGGACTAGCCCACCTCCAGCAAAAAGACTGGAAGGAATGGGATGAATAAACTCAGTCTACAAAGAAAGGTCCATTTTCAGTGAGCAAAGGAAATAGAAAATCCCCAACCTTAGACTGGAAAGCAAGAGCAAATGTGACCAGGTAACGGTTGGACACAATGGATTGTTTCACTAGATGAATATTTAGTACAGAAAGTAATACAAGCTTGATGCTATGCTACAAACCAGCTGTGTGACTAACCTGCCTGACAGGGAAAGGAAGGAGAGAGGCAACCAAAGTCCACAGAGAAATACTTAGGGTGAGTCACAGCTCAATAGAAAGAATCTGTGTGTACCAATTTCTTTGCCATCTTATCCTCAAATCCTTTCAGATTGCAATAAACCTGTTTGTGAACTTGAAACTGTTTACTGAATATGATTGGGTGTTGTTTGTATAAAAGTAAAAATCTATGTCTAAAGGATTAAGTATTGTAAAGCTAAAAATTAATGATTGGAAAAAATTTTGTATCATGACATGACTTTCCTTATAAATAAATAAATTGTTGTTACAGCTGAACGTGTGGGTCATGGATTTTCATTTAAGCTGGTGATTAAAGCCCATGAGCCAATCCACTCTGTATGAAAAGAGCAGTGCATTGATTATCAATGAAATCTAGCACAAACATTCACAGGTAAATATATTAAGTAAAAGCTAATTATCACTTTGGGGGAAAATGAGGTAGTGGCTTGATTCAAAGTTATCTGTGAACTTAGAATTGATTGAAGAGGATTTTTCAGATAGATAAGTACCAACCATATTCAGCTTCATTGAAAGAAATAAGACAAGATGGCAACAGGGTAAACAGATGACAAGGAACTGGGGGCTGAAGGTGACTCCAAAAACCAGGTGAACACGAACACCAATCACCCTATAAAGTGGCTCAGTGAACACAGACCACAAGGCAATATTATGACAGACGTTTCTGTTTTACAGCACAATGAGCCCCCAGAACTCTCCCAGGGGCCATGGCTGCCCAGGAACCTTTGGCTGAGTCGAGATGTGAGCCTGGAGAGGGAGGCACCGCTGGGAGGGCCGCAGGCTGCCAGCTGTAAAGATTTACGGAACAGACCAAACAAACCAGAGATCGCAAGGTGAAGACATGGGGATCCCGCTCCCACTGCGGATTTCTTCCCTGGACTCTGTACTCCCCGCCCCGGGGTATTATGGGTTTCTTACACCAATGAGAGCAGGACACCCGGGCACCATGGACAAAGCAGGTGAAGGGGCAGGTAACCACCATGAGCTCCCAGCTTCATGACTGGAACCGGTGGCCTCCTTCCCTCCATCACCACCTCTGATGGTCAAAGAAGCCAACGTGTGGGTTTTGTTAGCCCCATTTGAGATGAGAAAATGAGCTGTCAGAGTTATTCCCCTCATTGTTCAACTTGTAAGTTGTAGGAAAACAGTTCCTAATCGGGTTGTTTAAATGTAAAGGCAAACGGAGGCTGCAGGATTTGCTGCAGAACCAACTTCATCGTGAGTGTGGTGATATTCCTAGGTAAGTTACAAAATCCCCTTGGCCATGCCTGGGATGTTGGGTGCATCTGCCCACTAAAAGCCTCATGTGGTCATACGTGGGTGAATCTAGAGTGTGTGATGCTGCGGTTAAGGACACACGATTACTAAACCACTCGCATGCGTGAGTGGTTGGTTTGGCACCGCCCTCATCCTGGTAGTCTGAACAAGATAAAAGGTGCAGAAAGACACAGTTAAGGACCCCTTGCTGCTTTTGCTATTTTCTGGCTGCAACGAACAATTTCTGTCACTGATTTTGCCACCTCTGGCCTCTATGAACTATTTCTCATCCGCACACCCCTCCACCATGTGCCACACCACCTTGGAATCATCTATTATGGGCTGAAACCTGTATGAACTGTGAGCTAAGTAAACCTTTTTCCCCTTTAAAAATAAAAACAAGTAAAAGCTATGGGTAAAGATCACTTACAAAGAATAAAGTAATACCTGGCTTCATGAAGCATTCTGCAAAACTTTACTTCTGTTCACAGACTCCGCCCTGGGTGATGAACGTGACTGAGGGCATTTTCCCCAGAACTGTGGAACAAATTAAATCCATGAACAGAGGCACCACTGTAATTGCAAGCAAGTTGAATAGATCAATCAACTCGAAAACATTTCGTGAAGCCCATAAATGAATATGAATTTTTACTGTGTCTCCATCACATGCTAAGCAGGTGGCACAGAAAAGAGCTCACTACCTTGCTGGGGAGGCTCACATGAACATAAGATTACAGCTGAACTCGCTTGGATGCCGCACTCACTAGTGTTTCAGCCTTTTCACATGAAAAGGCTGCTGAGGTTTGTGGATCTCCCAGAGTAATAGCAAGTGATCTTCCCCAGACTTATTAGATCAGTGAAACCTTTCCTCAGGTAACATTTTAATGAAAACCACGTGGAGAAATGCAGGTGATGTGAAACACATATCAAAAATGGCCCAAATCCAACGTGAAATGAGATAAACATGGTTTTAAAAATATATCCTGCCATTCTCAACACCCTGGTTAGAGCCTATAAATCACAGAAGAACACAGAATAGCCGCTACTCCAGTTTGTACAATCCGTATTTTTATGGCCTTGCTCTCCCAGATACTGGCATCAAAGGAAGCAATCTGATAGCTCGTGGGCTTCGTTGGCTCTTGCAAAGCTGTAAGCAAAGCTGTAAGCATCCAAAGACCCTCCTCGTCACCATAGCAACCTGGTCCCTAATTACCAATTCTAACAACGCCAGGCGGAAGCCTCAGGTGCAAATCCTTCTGCAGAATGATTGCTCCTGATCCCAGAGCAAAAACAGCAAGAGCACCACCTGCTGGACACAGCTCCTTCCTGCAAGGCCGCGGAGGGCCCGGAGATGCCACGCCCAGGCACGCAAACACCAGGAGCCTCCCTCCTGATTTCCAAAACGAAAGCGTCCTGACTGCGGAGTTTGCACAGCAATAAACTCCCATTCTTACCCCAATGAGAAAGGTCCCAAGCCCAGTGGCAGATTCTCAGAAGATAACAGAAGGCCAAGACAGAAAAGTAGTACCTAGAAGGGTAACGTTTGGCCTTTGAGAAATGATTTGATTAAATACTGCATTGTTTCAGTTATGTCAGAAATCCAAGGTATAAATAAGGTGCAAAATGGAGAACAGATCCTGGGAAGTAGGAAGAACCTGATCAAATGGGAAAGGGAACCGACCTGGGGGCGGGATTTTTAAAAAGAGAAAGAATTGGGAAAAAAATGGAAACAAAGCTTTTATAAATGAGGAGGAGAGGCTGTGGGGGGGGGAGGGAAGTGGGGAAAAATAAAAACATCAAGGTGTAAATTTCCCATGATGAATAATCATTACATATGGCAAATATGAATTAATAAAGATTTTTTAAACATTTGATCAGGATAATAAGTCCCCACAACTCCTTGTAGAGACTTACTGTAACTCCATTAAATGCTGTCAGTGATGAAAGAGTAAATGAGGCTAGATAAATATTTGCTTTGAAGTGAGTGGCACAAATCTGGGAAAGAGAGCACAGATGGGTGTGATTCACGGAAGAGGAAGATAGCACAGAGCAGCGGGTCAGAGACATTTGAAAGCAAAGCAGTCCGAGCCCTCCTGCCACGGGAGCCCATCCATTCTCTCCGGTGCTTAAAGGTGCATACGATAAAATTCCATCACCTGTAGCACAAGGATACTTACTGATACAGGCTGTGTTTTATTTATTTACTAATCGTTCACTTGGAAAATGTTTACTTCTGTTTTTATTGAGGGAACAGTTTTAAGTATTATTACATTTGGCTTAAATCCATTATGCATGGTGAGTTTTATTGATGTATCTGATAACAATGCGAGTCATAATTCTGATAAGCCCTCCCTCGTACTTCCTCAAATACTTCCCAGCATCATATATGTCTCCATATCTCTTTTTCTCTTAAATCAGTTTGTGTTAACCTGCTTTGCATTAATCTGCTTTCTTACCATCTTTGTATCTCTGACCTGCTCCATACATTATTCCACTTCATAGAAGTAATTTAAATGCTGTATAAAGTTTTTTCCTTGGGCTGGGGATGTAGCTCAGTGGTAGAGTATTTGGCTTGCGTGTGTGGGACTGTGAGTTGGTTCCTAGTACTGCAAAAATAATATAATAATAATAATAATAGTGATAACAATAATCATTTATCTTTTCTACAATAACAACTGTTTCTTAACATAGTACCAAAGATGTTTTGCACACTGAGCATCACGAAAAGCTTCCTATTGTCTCTTCAGCTTCAGATTGGCTTTTCCCTGTCATAGACTCTCAAACAAGGCAGTTTTGTGTGGTCCTGGAATTGTTGGCTTCTCCGTGGGCTTTTGTAATCTCTCTCTAGTTCTGCTAGAGTCCTTCTCGGGGATCTTAATGAAAAAGACTGATGAGCCAGGCCTAGTGGTACAGGCCTGTAATCTGGGAAGATGGGGCAGGAGAATGTCAAGTTCAAGTCTAGCCTGGGCAACTTACTGACTTGCCAAGACTCTCTCTCAAAATTAAATAAAGGTTAAAAGGGCCTTGGATGTAGTTCAGTGCAAAGGCCCAGGCTCAACCCCTGGAGCAGTAGAGGATAAAGATTTCTTCTAGGAACCTTGGAAGGAGACAGAGACATTGCAGGGGGAAGTTTCTCCCCAGAAGGAAGCACAGCATCTTGTATCACTTCCTGTTTACATAATCATCTGGACTCCTTGTGTTTGCTAGAACATGATCTTCCAAAGGCTCGGACTGCTTTGCTTTCAAATGTCTCTGACCCGCTGCTCTGTGCTATCTTCCTCTTCCGTGAATCACACCCATCTGTGCTCTCTTTCCCAGATTTGTGCCACTCACTTCAAAGCAAATATTTATCTAGCCTCATTTACTCTTTCATCACTGACAGCATTTAATGGAGTTACAGTAAGTCTCTACAAGGAGTTGTGGGGACTTATTATCCTGATCAAAATGTTTAAAAAATCTTCCACTTGTGCCCTGGCCTTGATGCGGCAGGAAAAGCTGAGCAGGTCTCAATGTGTAAGTCACAGCCTTCTTAGGGCCTAAATGACACAATTGCACAGGTTCAACGCTGGTGATCTCTGGGGCATTTTTACTTACTTTCCAGCATAAAATGTAATTTTAGGATTATAAAATTTTCATCTGGTATTTATAAAGTATAAATCTAGTGATATTAAGTAAATTCCACCTATAACACTTTCAGCTATTAAATAAAAAGATGCTTAGTGTCTATTACTGCTGACCTGTAGAGAAAGTGCATAAATAGATAAAGGAGAAAGTGTGAAGATCAAGTTATAAATAAATTCGGAGACATTTTTCTCCTGCGCCAAGGGGGAAATGTTCCAGTCTCACTTAAACCTTTCAAAATTCATCTTGATTTTCCCTTTCCATTTCTTTGCAGTCTTCCCTGCCCAAGTCATCAGGCTTTCTTCTCGCTGCAGCCCTCCAACTGGAGCTTCAGCAAAGCCTCGATTAAAGCACACAAGTGCACGTGCATGTGCAGTGTCTGTTTCTCTCTCACTCTCCCTCTCCTGCTGATAACAGATCAATATTCTGACCAAGGAGCTATGTGAGCATCTCAGTGACAGGCTGTTGACAGCTTCTTGTCTTCCCAGACCATTTAACAGCTCTTAGTTATCTCTAGATCAATCCAAACCCCTGAGTTTCCCAGCCAGGGTTCTTGGTTGGTGGTGTACAATTTTTACTGATAGAATACAAGATTTAGAGTGGTAAGTTTCTGTATGTATTTGTATCATCATCCCTGTGCTTTCAGTGCCTTTTTTTTTTTTGAGACAGGGTCTCGCTTTGTAGTTCAGGCTGGCCCTGAGCTCACTATGTAGCCCAGGCAAGCCTCACACTCGCAATCCTCCTGCCTCTGCCTCCCAAGTGCTGGGATTACAGGCATGAGCCACCACACCTGTGCTTTTAGTGCATTTTGATAGTCTCAGCATATGGAAAGGGCAAAAGATCCCATTGTAACTGATGGAAAAAGATCTGTTGTCTAGAACCTGAGGTAAAGTATGTGCAATGGCACACGTCCATAATCCCAGATACTTGAATGGATGGGGCAGAAGGATTGCAAACTCAAGACCACCCTAGGAATGTTTAGGGAGACCTTGTCTCCAAAATTTAAAAATAAACAAAAAGAGATAGGTGTGGGGCTTGAGGTGAAAGCTCAGGGGCTACTCCCCAGAGCCAATCATTAGTCAACCAATAACCAACCAATCAGCCAGAAGTAAAAAGTCTGGAGAGAGTTTGGTGCCCACAGAGTCAGACATCCACATTTTTCCCACTTTGCTGCACTTTCAAGCAAAACAAAGTATTCACCCCAGGACCTGTATGAGTAAGCTTTCTGTTACCGTGACAAAAAGCCATATGACTTAAAGAAGCAAAGGTTTCATTTGGCTCATGGTTTCTGTCATTGGTGGGTTGATGGAGACAGCAGGGCCAAAGGATGCAGTGCAGCAAAGCTGCTCAGTTCATAGCAGTTGTAAAGCAGAGAGACAGGAAAGAGCCAAAGAGGAAGAAACCACACAGTGTCCTAGGCCTGCATAATGCCCAGCCAGACACTTCCAGAAGGGCGTTTGACCAAGCCCCCAGGAGAAGCTCCGGCTTCTCTCAAGCCAGAGAAGCTGACAAAGAAGGTTCACAATCGTGGGACTCGACAGTGTTCCAGCTCCAGCCATCAAGCCCGCGTCCAGTGCAGCAGGAGGTGTGATGGAGAACAATAGTTCAAAGCACTTCCTGGACTTATATCCATTTCAGTTTGCATTCCAGATATCAGAACATGACAACACTTAGCAGGGAAGGAAGTGGAGAAACATAGTCTTTATCTACCATTTCATTATGCAAATGAGGCGCACATGTGGGACAGATTTCCCCAACCATCATGACTTACAGTCATTGGAAGTTCTGCTTAAGGCAATTGCAGGTCCAATGCATTTAGCATACATTAGTTACTCTGCCTCGGAGCCTATATTTCCATATGTCTGTATAACTGGGATTTAAATTTAAATCAGCTCTGTGTTAGGATATTCTTGCTGTCACACACGTGTCTACTTTTAGTAGGACTGTCCTCCCCAGCTTGGGTTGTTAAACATAGCACTCCACTGTCCTCTGATTATCTTAGGGAAAAACAACCTACGACCAAGTTATATAATTTCATTGTAGTCAAGAAGTTGTCTCGGCTACATGTGCTGAAGAAATCACAGCTCAAGTCACCAGCCCTGCCCTGCATCCCCCACGGCACCCCACCCCCTTGTTCTCATCCTCGCTGTCATCTGTTCCAGCTCCAGCCAGTCTGGAGATCTCTCAGCGCCCTCTGCACATTCTCTGCTGCCTTCTGTCCTAGACCTTCCCTCCCCTCCCACGTGCGCCCCATACCCCTCACCCAAGGCCTCACCCCCAGCCTCGGGTGCCACCCCCATTCTCCCTGCCTCCAGTCGCAGCCCCTAGTCCCTGCCATTAGAATGGCCACCGATGCCCTACTGTTTCTGCTGCTCTAAGTCCTTCCCTCACTCCTGTCTCGCCCACACTGCTCTCCCCAGCTTCCGGCCAGAGGATCCCTATCGTGTTGTCTGCTCAGAAACAGCTCCAAGCACTTCCCGCAGGGAGCCTCAGACCCACTTCATACCGTGCACAGGCTCTGGATGACTCCCCCCTCCCCTGCCCTTCCCCTTCCTGTATGCACCTCTTAGTGACCCCCAAAGTCAGCTCAGCCAACTGAGATGCCATCTGGGCAAGGCAGCCCCTCTGCCTTCCGCCTCCCACCCCACAGAAGAGCAAGGGTTTCCCTTCCCCTCACTGCATAAAATATATTCTTTCCTTATGCAGCTTAAGAAAATACTTAAAACTGTTCTACAAGAGCTCATCTATGTTGCAAGATATTTAAAACAAAAAGTTTTACTATGTATTTGCATCTTCAGATGATTGTGGGATGCCCCACACGTCACAGGATCTCAATAGAACAGAAAAAATGAACAAATAATATTCTAGCATATTTATGCTTCCATAACTTTATATGGTTGAAAATTGCTGCATATATAATTTGATATGCTCATTTTTCACACTTCAAATTTTATAATAAACTTTTAACTTCTTATAGGCTGTTGAAACAAGTGTTGTTTGATTGTCAATTTGTTTATGATCATCTGTTATATAACTGTCCCATAATTAGTAAATGTTTTCTCATTGATAGATATTTGTGTTAGTTATATGTTTACATTGTACCTCACATTTTGCAGAATATGATTGTCTTAAAGTTCTGTGTTTCAGGATTTTTTTTTTAGAACAGACATCTAAACCCAGACTTCCTAGGAAAAGAATATGTAAGTCAGTAGGGATGGATCTCTGAGCTCATGTTACATGTGACAGGGGCTCAGGAACCTGGCCAGACCCATCTGTATTTAAAGCAGGATGGGAGTGCGAGCATCTCATTTTAAGAGACGTGTGATCAACCAGAAGGCATCTACCCCAGAGTGAAGAGGTTAGAAGAACATGTAAAACATAGTACACAAGCCATTATCAGAAGTATGTGGAAAATTTATCTGGAGGAGATACACTGGCTGGCTGCGGCCCACCCTGGTCTGACTTAACAGGTCAACCCCTTCCCCTGCCCACAGGTATGGGGATCCTCTTGTTTTGCTGCACAATTCTAAGTCTCCAGTAAAGTGCACTATCTGTCTCTTTGATCTCTTGGCACCTTCTGTCTTTGGCAACTGATTTTCATGAATCAGAACTGGGGTTTTCTGAAACAGTTGGATCTTAAGACAATATTTGCACCTGCACGTTCATAGCAGCACTGTTCACAGTAGCCAAGCAACTCAAGTCTCCCATTAATTGATGACTGGATAAACATAATGTGTTACAGCTACACAATGAAATACTGCTCAGCCTTCAAAAGGAAAGAAATCTCATCTCATGTTGCAATGTGGATGAACCTTCAATAAGAATGATGCTAAATGAAACAGTCCAGTCACAGAAGGACAAATACTGTGTGATGCCAATCATATGAAGAATCTAAAGTGATCAAATTCATAGAAACGGCAAATAGGATAGTGGCTACCAAGGGCTAGAGCAGAGAGAAAGGAGAGTTGTTTAACTGACACAGAATTCAAGATTTACAGAATTAAGATATTCTGGAGGTGACAATATGAAAATACTTAACACTTCTGAGCTGTGCACTTAAAATAGTTAAGATGATAATTTTATGTCAGGTATTTTTGCTGTAATGAACACTATGTACATAATCTGCACCCTATTTGATTTTTATCTATTATAATAATGTCCTCCTCAACCTTCTAATAAAAATTATCCTTTAGGAAGACACACAGCTGTTACTCCTGCACCCCTGCATTGCTGGGTTCCAGTTTGAGAAGTATTACTTTGTTCACACTTCCGAGGAAGCCAAAGCCATCGTGTTACAGGATCCTGGATTTTCATATTTTCATCTAGAGAGACAACAAGACATGTGCCTCCTGCTTCAACACCAGTGCTCTTTAGGGGATAACCCACATCTTTAACGTCAGGCTTGAGAAACGGTGCCTTTCAGGAGCAATTGAAAGAAGGGAGGAAATCCTTACAGAGCGCCTTGCTCCCGACCCACAAGTAAAGAAAGCAAACAGTGCAATGGGAGGGAAGCTGCACAACTAATGTTTCAGGGAGCTTGGGAATTATAATGCAGCCTTTGGACTCTCACTCCTCACACCCAGCCTGACACTGAGCTGTGTTCTGGAACATTCTATCATTAGCCCTCTTCCCACAAGTTACGTGTCTGGTGTTGACCTTCCTTCTCCTGTATGCCTTATTGTAGCACATTTGACTTTTACATTATCAACTCCATAGGACACTGTTACCTATGCTGCTTTAAACATTTAATGACATTTTATGATGTCTCTGTGTGTGTGTGTGTGTGTGTCTTGTCTCTTGTCTCTGTCTCTGTCTCCATCTCTCTCCATATATATATATATATATATATATATATATATGATACTCTCTGGTCTTTTGTATAATCTAATGGAATTTTTCCTTCTGCCTAAAGAATTTTGTCATCATTTCTTTAAGTCTGAGTCTACTGGCAAAGAATGCTCCCAGACAGTGATGATCTGAAAAATATCTTTACGTACTCCACCTTCCCGCTTGAAAGATATTTGTGTTGGAGTCAGGATTTTTCTTTCAATACTATAAAGATTGCACTGCATGATTGCATTGGCTTGTGCAGGCTGGCAGGTAAAGCTCCACAGAAACTTGTTTTCTTATAGTTCCAGAGACTTCAAGCTGAAGATCCACGTGTCAGCACAATAGGTTCTCACGTGGCCTCTCTCCTTGCTCATAGCTGGCTGTCTTTTCCCTGTGTCTTCAGTGGTCATGTGTGTGTGTGTGTGTGTGTGCGTGTGTGTCTTGGTTTCTTCTCACTGAACACCAGTCACATAGATTAGGACACATTCTAATTATCTCTTCAAAGACCTTCTCCATTTTGAGGTACTGGGAGTTCAAATTTTAACACCTGAATTGGGATAATCCACTGCAACTATAATAGGTTCTTCTTACAAGAAGTGTGCTACCAGTCTTAGCATGGATTCTCTGTATGCAATATCTACTTTGGCTAAATGCCTTTAATAGCTTCTGTTTATCTCCCTTTTTCAACAATTTGCTTGGAATATTCTTTGCAGTGGTGTTTCTGTATTGTGCTGGTACCTTGAAATCTAAAACTTCATACTTCTTTATCAAACTGTTAATATAAAAGCCATTACTTCACATTTTTGCTGCCCCACCCTGATTTCCTCTCCTTCTAA